>VUQK01004465.1:13556-24827 GCA_015106715.1 Bujurquina vittata | reverse complement strand
AAAACGTCACTGCAGGGTGTCTTAAAAGCTGCAGTAGGTAACTTTCATATAATTTTTTTTTTTTTTATAATTTATATATTATATATATATATATATATATATATATATATATATATATATATATATATATATATATATTTTATTTAGAAAGTTTGACTTTCTTTTGCATGGCACTGAGCAGGAGTGGCTCTCCAATCCTATTTTACATCCTGTATAATGGCAATAAAGGCATTCTATTCTATTCTATTCTATTCTATTCTATTCTATTCTATTCTATTCTATTCTATTCTATTCTATTCTATTCTATTCTATTCTATTCTATTCTATTCTAAAAATCCAACAGTCACACATGGTGGTGGTAGTGTGATGGTCTGTGGCTGCTTTGCTGCTTTAGGACTTGGCCGACTTGCTGTGCATGAAGGAACCATGAATTCTGCTCCCTACCTGAACATCTTGAAGGACAATCACTGGTCATCAGTTTATACCCAAGTTCCCTCCTGAAAGCCCCCCTTCCAACTGACCTCAAGCAGGCAATTTACACTTGAAAATCCTCCAGTGTGGCTGAATTAACACAATTCAGCAAAGAAGAATGGGCCAAAATTCGCTCCACGCTGATGGGGGAAAACTCATTGCAAGTAATTGCAAGTGCTTGATTGCAGTTCGTGGTGCCAAGGGTGACACAACCACTTACTAGGTTTATTGGGCCATTACTTTTTCATACAGAGCCAGGCAAGGTTGAATTATTTTTTTTCTCTTAATAAATGAAATCATCATTTTAAAACTGCATTTTGTATTTACCTAAGTTATCTTTTGTGTAATATTAAAATTAGTTTGATGTTTAGATTGGTGTTCAAGGATTCTTCTGGAGTTTGGAGACATGAAAGTGATACCCCTCTTGCAAACACATAAATGCAAACAAAGCACTTTGATAGAGGTTCAGCTGGTAAATGCAACCTTTAAATCAACTTCAGATATTTTGGGGTAAAATGTGAGTGTAGGTGGTGATTATCGGACCACCTTGATCCTTGACTTTGAGCCGCATAGCATCTTTGAGTTTGAGTGTGGCAGTTAGAGCTGCTTCTCTAATTAATTACTGCCAAATAAAAGTACAAAATGATCAGTCAGTCATCACTGCCAGCTCATCTTACTATCAGTGCAGAAGCTAACCATTTAAACATTCACCCTATTTGGACTTTGCTGTGTGATATGCACCTCTGCTGATTATCCCTGATGCTTAGCATTGCATTTAATAGAAGTAATAATTTCCAGTGACATATGCTGTAATACTACATCCATACTATGCTGCAGGAAGCATCAGAGTTTAATTGGTTTGCTGGCATCAGTAAAGTTAAAGGGAAAGTATTCAGGGTTCACAAAGCATCCATGAAATGGTTGCCAAATCTAGAATTAGCCAAAACATATAATAGGGAGCTCTGTCTTTTTTATGTAAATGTGGATTATTTTTTATGCAAATTTTGTCATCTTTGATTTAGGATCTGTTGATCTGAAACCCGTGTTGCACCCTGCCTTTGAACCGTGGCTTTGAAGCTATTCCGTCTGATGCCGTGAGTCCGGGCTTTGAGGCTGAGTGTATCCTCCAGCGTATCTCCTGGTTTAGCGGTGCTTGTGGCAATAATGATTGCCATAAAAGCCATTACCAGGGGCCCCGGGCCCACTGGGCTTTGGGTCTAGCTTTATTACTCTGACCCACAGGATGGTAATTACACTATGTCTGTGTTGCCACAGCAACCTAAAGGTTCTCAACATCTAATGCAAAATTTATGTCAGGGGAGTGTGGCATTTTGTTTTATTGTTGCATGCAAGCGTTGAGTATTTGTGTGTGCATGTGTGCCACTTCTGAGCGTCACAATGGAGGTAGTTGACCCATTATTTGCAGTGTCCATTATTTAATCTCACTGGTTCCATCCATACAGCCAATATCTGATTTAAGGACTAGCTGGAAGCATTTCAAACAACAAACCACACCAGAAGCTCTCAGATTCCTCCACTAAACTGATCCAAACACCCAGAGTGAAAATCTGCTTATATTACAGCATGTTTTGGATTAGTTTAGTAAACTAAGCCTTCTGCAATATACTGAATAAAATTAAAATATCTGTTACATACGGCTCTTTCAGGCTGTAAAAGTTTCACCAAAAGTTTCTCAACTTGATTCTAGATTGAATTAATGAATCAAAAGTCTAGTAAAGCCACAGAGAGTGCTGCAGAATGAGGCTTCAGGTTTAAGACGCCAGTCTATTCCGCAGTATTGGGGTGCAATGAGTGACTGTTCATTATACTGGCTTCTGACACTGAGCCGTGTCTGCATTGCTCTGTTGACTCAGAAGATTAGATCGGCAAGCACTAAGGCTAATCTGGCAGTTATAGATTTCTGTGTGTGTGTGTGTGTGTGTGCGTGTGTGTGTGTGTGAATGCACTAGTTCTCCTTTGAGCACTGAGCTGACAGATGGGCACTGCACGGATCTGTTGTCTTGAGAGAGAGTGTGTCACTTTAAAGAGGGAGCGGGACCACCAGATCACCTATGATATGAAAAGATTTTGCAAATAGATCCTTCTCCCTTAGGCTCTCACATGAAAGCAGCTTCCATTTTCTTTCTTACTGCTTTCTGTTCATCAAGTGTCTGCAGCAAAAAGAGCTTTCCAGCTTCAAATTTCAAATTGTATTTGGGCTGTCTGTAAGTCCCATTCTTGTGACTGATATCTATGAGGGAATTTCTTCAAATTTGGTGCAAATGTTCACTCTGGGCTAAAGGATGAACTGATTACATGACTTTTTTTTGACATTCATTCACTTACCAATACTCTTAATTTAGGGCAGCTGTGGCTTAAACCTACATCAGGTGGTTAAGAACTGTAAATGTATAACTAAATAAGGACATTATGGCATTTTAAGAATAAAAGCCTGAAAAAGGTCAAAAGATTTACTTGGTGTTGTCACAGAATTAAGTGGTGACAATTAAATAAATAAATGCTAACAATTAGATAAAGAGTTTAGCATATTGACCAAGGGTTTCCAGTACTTTTCTTTCTTCCTGGTGATGATGCAATGTCCTTAAACCTGGCCACGATGACTCCATTATAGCCCAGATGACCTCTTGTTTTTACTGTGAGACACATGTTGACACTATGTAGCTTTCATTCTAAATCTTTTAACATTTCACTCCAATTCCAGCAACCTTAAATTTGTTTTTGTTCAACACTGTGGTTTGTACTATCCCGAGCAAACCCTGCAATGCAGCTGCAGTTTGCATTTTTTCTACATTCAACAAGCAGTTGCAAGACCTGTCAGTTTAATCTAGTAGTGACAATCTGCTGCACCATTGTAAAAAAAGCCTCAGAATTTTCCTTCACTTACACAAAGTAGAGAGTTACACAGTATTTCCACCCATCATTGCTAGTGCTTTTCTATTTTATTATAATATGCCTTTATGCCCCTGAAAGAGTGAAAGATAGGCACTAGAAAAAGGGGTCATTAAACACAAATAAAAGCACAGGTAATAACTTTTCCAGCCTATTTTAACGGATTGAAATGGAAAATTTATGATGATAGTTGGAATCCCTTCAGCAGTTTTTATGCATCCATACTATGCAAAAGAGCACAATATATGTGGAATAAGTATCTCTCTGCCACACCATCTTTGTTTTCTGTCCTTCACCCATTTTATTCACTCTTTGCCTTTATACTTTCCTCTCTAATTTTGCTTCACAGGGGCTGCAGAAATGTTCTTTGTCACACTTGTCTGCTTCATCAAATACTAAAAACTCCCCCAGATCTACTTTTTGAGAAACTTGAAG
This sequence comes from Bujurquina vittata, assembly GCA_015106715.1. Lineage (NCBI taxonomy): Eukaryota > Metazoa > Chordata > Actinopteri > Cichliformes > Cichlidae > Bujurquina > Bujurquina vittata. Next base: position 21,011 of record VUQK01004465.1, on the reverse strand, counting down.
TTTACTGCTAGGCATTTTAGCTCTGGGATGGAATTCTATGTTTTTCATTTATTTATTGTGGAGTTTTAACAGCTCTTTGCCATATATTTGGTCTTCATATACTCACAGACCTCTGTAAACAAATCCTACAGCTTGAACCGCCCAAAAACCTCAAACCACAATGGCACAAACAAAAGATGACTTACTTTTATATTGAACTAGTGTTTAAATCAAGACGTTATATTGTTCATAGCCCCATACTTAATCTAGCTGCTATGATTTTGGTCATATTTAAGCCATGGTGCATGAAGAAAACGTGGAGGATTTCAGATCAGGCAGATGACAATGATGCCACTGTCCCCAGGGCTAATATAACATTTATTTCCAGGCTGATGCTTTTGATAAACCAAGCATTGAAAAAAGGGTGAAAGCAACACAGAGGAAATCTGTTCTGCATATGAATGCACCATACATGCAATACATCACTGACACGATATTGTCTTGGACAAAATATTCTGTTATCACATACCAAAACATACCACTGGTATTAAGACTACTAGGATAATTAATTTTAAATACTTGGATTTTTGAGTACTTTGTAAAAAATAAGTGTCATTAATTGGATGCGTGTTACACTGTAGTTGGTCATTTGAACATAAGCAGTGTTTCCAGTCTAACACATGATCTATAGTAAGTAACATTTAAAGTAAATTGCTAGCAGCTTTAAAAAAAATTTAAATAAAAGCTATGCATAATAGTCACTTGCAATGTGGCATGTTGAAGTACTACAAACTGATTCCTACAAACTACAAACCACAGCAGTCTTTGTACATTATTTACAACAAATTATTGGGGCAGACTATTCATAATTGTGCCATTTTGAGCACTCTCTGTCGCTTCCTTAGTTCTGTGGCTGTTAGAAAATTTTGCTACAGCTGGAGATTCACATATGCACAAATAAATGCTTTCATGCAATTTCCTTACACCTTCCCTCTGAACATGCTGCTCACTTTAATTTAATTGCTATATCTCCTGAGAACCTTTTAACCTTTACAGACATGAAGTGAGTGCTATGCAAGAAAAAAAATCACCTTAGTTGTGCCCGTTTGGCGTATCATGTGTTTAAAAGGCTTCTCGGAGGATGGTGTCACCTTCTTCCTCATAGCTTCTTATTAGTGCTTGTACTGATCATTTAATGGAAGCTTAATTAACGAAAGACATGGTATTGTCTTTTCAGGCACTTAAGATTATAGACTATTTTTGCTCCTGTATTTAAAAGTAGTGAAAAGAAAATGTCAAAACTACACATTTAGATGTTTCATTTTTTTAACTGCAATTTTCCCACTGAAAATGTATGCAGTTAGTACATGATTAGATAATGCCTTATATTTGTATTATTATACATTTATTTGCTTAAGCGATTTGAGCAAACCTTCATAACAATAAAATGTTTTTTTTATATATAGTGCAAAATCAAACAAAAAAAACAGTTGCATCAACGTGCTTTATATTGTAAGATAAAGAGCCTACAATAACACAGAGAAATCCCCAATGACCAGAAGACCCCCTATGAGCAGGCCCTTGGCAACAATGGGAAGGAAAAACGCCCTTTTAACAGGAAGAAAACTGCAGCAGAACCAGATTCAAGGGAGGTGCAGCTATCTGCCGTGACCTGTTGGGGGTGAGGGAAGGGAAACAGGATAAAAGACACGCTGTGGAAGAGAGCCATTCAACAATAATTAATAATTAAATGCAGAGTGGTGTATAAACACATAGAGAGTGAAAAGAGGTGTTTAAAGAAGAAACACTCAGGCCAGGTACAATATTCTCAGTTTTATCTGAATGTAGAAGCAGGAACTTAGAGGTCATCCAAGACTTTATGACTTTAAGACATTCCTGCAGTTTCATTTATTGCTGTGTGTCTTCTGGTTTCATGGATAGATAAAGCTGGGTGTCTTCTGCGTAGCAGTCAAAATGTATGTTTTTAGTTCTAATAATACTGCCTGAGGCAGTTGTTCTTAAACTTTTTCCATCAGGCCCCTGTACTGTGATAAATTCTGAATCCTGGCTGAAACTCTTCAGATTCACCATTCCATTGCAGATGATCAGTTAGCTGTTTTATAGATACTGTTTCAAGAATTGTTGAGATAAAAGGAAGTTTGGAGATTGGTTTATAAAAACTAAGAGAGCTGGGTGAGTGATGGCTTTTTAAGTAATAGTTTAATTACTGGCAACTTAAGTGGTAAGTACCCTGTTAATAGAGACAGACTGATGATAGATAGATAGATAGATAGATAGATAGATAGATAGATAGATAGATAGATAGATAGATAGATAGATAGATAGATAGATAGATAGATAGATAGATATATACTTAATTGATCCCTAAGGGAAGAGCATCCTGCAGATTAATACGCACAATAAATAGAATAGAAGTACAAAAATTAAACAAACAGTACTGACAATACAGCCTAACAAACTATACTAACTATACTATACTATGATCATATTTAAGATTGAAACATTAATTAATGGTAGGGTTTCTTTGAGCAGTATGGTAAGAATGGGCTCTAACAGATACATTGATGGTTTGGAGGAAGTAACTATTAAAGATAACTCAAAAAGATCATTGGAGGGAGTCTAAATAAATATCAGCAGTACTGAAAGTTGCTGTACGTAATGATACATTTGTGAGATGCTATAATGAATCATTTTTTCTCTTTTGGTTAAAATTGTATTTGTGAAGAAATTCATGAAGCCATTATTAGTTAAGATTAAAGGAATACTTGGCTCAGCAGAGCTCTGACTCTTTGTCAGCCTGGCTACAATGCTGAAAGAAACCTGGGGTTCTTATTATTTTCTTCAATCAGTGAAGAATAGCTTTACGAAGGACATTTTTTTTATATAGAGCAACAAACTCTTTTTCCAGGCTAAATGAAAATCTTCTAAATTAGAGAGTTGCCATTTCCTCTCAGCTTACGGTTTATCTGCTTTAAGCTGTGCATTTGTGAGTTATACCAGGGAGTCATGCGCTTGTGATTTGAGGCTTTCTTTTTCAGAGGAGCCACAGTATCCAGAGTCATACGCAGTGTAGATGTAATACTGTTAACAAGATACTCAATCTCTGTGGGAGTACATTTTAGGTAGCTGCTCTGCACTGTGTTGGCATATGGCATTGAAGAAGACAATAGTGGCGGAATTATATACTTAAACTTAGTTACAGCACTTTCAGATAAAAAACCTCTACTGTAATAATATTTATTCCCCACTGCTGTGTAATCCATTATTAATCATTAATGATCAGAAAGAAGAGATTAAATGATCAAAAGCAGTCATTTTCAGCATCTACGTGGATGTTAAAATCACTCATTATAATCATTTTATCTGAACGGAGTCCAAAATCAGATAAAAAGTCTGAAAAATGATTATGGGCCAGGTGTTTTTGGCCAGCTAGTTTTCTGGACACCAATCAGACAGCCAGCAGTTTAAGGAGAACGTGCGGCTAAACATGTCACTCCTGGTCCAGTTGGCGAGAGAACCAGAGAAAATGATGAGTCCAACATTGTTTTTGCAAAATTACACAGTGATTCATGATTAATTTTAGTGACCTACGTGAATTATTATTTTACGAAATCTATGTTTCTCCTTAACTAGGGATGTTTCACAGTGATAACTATTTGTAAAAGTTCACCTTCTGATCTGTCTTTGTGATATTTTGTATGACAAGATAAATACTATACAGATACAGTGATGTATACTACACAATGCATTTAATGTACTGAATGTACGCAATATCTCAACCATAAACTTAATGATGCTTGTCCCTGTTCTGCAATTATGTAGCTGGGAGAGATTTTGTCATTTTACTACATTCTATTATGGGTAATGTCAAATACCACATAAATTATTTCTACTGCAGAGAAAAGAGGATTGACTCTTGCTGTTCCTCTTTTACTAACGCACAGCATGCAATAATGCAGCTAAACTATAAGGCTGAATTTACCTCGTGCAAGGACTAAGTTCTTTGCTCCTCACAACTTCATTATTAAATGCTCTATTCCATCTTTCCCCCTGTAATAAGTCTTCCATTAGCTGCTTTATTCCCATCCAGTGTTCAGTAACCCATTTTTATTGTGTCCCTGGCTGTTGTATCTATTTTATCCCTTCATTCTTACCTTCATAGAAATATTTCTTTTTACCTCTCTTGCTTTCACAACTGTTATATTTGTGTTAGATGTATATCTTCAACCATACATTTAACTCTGAGCCTCAGCTCCAACACTTACTTGTTACAAGTAAACCAAAGGCTGCTAGTTTGAGATTCTTTAAATGGTGCTCATAATTCCACAGTGAACACTTTCTTACAGCTCTTACACAATATACACTCAGTCACTTGCCACTCCTGCCTTCCTTTTTATCTTCTTCCAATCACATGGCAGAAACTTAGTGCATATAGACATGTAGACACAGACAAGATGACTACGGACTTTGCCTGGTCTCATGAGCAGCAACATTTAGATGGTGGGTTTAGAATTTGGTGTAAACAGCATGAAAGTATGAATCCATCATCTGCCAACAGGTTATGCAGCTGCTGGTGGTTTGCAGGATATTTACTTGGTACGCTGTGGGCCCATTAGTACCAATTTAGCACCATTTAAACACCACAGCCTACCTGAGTATTTTTGCTGTTGCTTTACAACCACAGGATAACCATCTCATGATGGCTGCTCCCAGTGGCATAAGGCACCATGCCACAAAGCTCAGATCATCTCAAACTGGTTTCTTGATCATCACAATGAGTTAATTGCACTCAAATGGCGGGAATGGGAAATCCACATCATGGATGTACAGCTGACAAATCTGCAGCAATTGTGTGATGCTCTCATGTCAATATGGATCAAAATCTATAAGGAATGTTTCCAGCAGCCTGTCGAACTTCTGCCATGAAGAATTTAGGCAGTTCTGAAGGCAAATGTGGGTTCAACCTGATACCCACAAGGTGAAACTAATGAAGTAATGTGCTAGACGCCATCCTGTAAATCTTGCAAGTTGCAAGGTGGGGCTTCCATGAACTGGACAACAGACTCTACATAAAGTGCGGGTGTGGTATCCAGGTCTAAACAGTGAAGCTCATGCTAAATTACTTTAAAACTGGGCTAACCCTAAGGTTTTAATGGCCAACAGGGTGCATCTCCTGTGTATAGTGAATAGAAGTTTATAAGAAAATGAATCTACTTCTCACAGGGTGTCCTGGGTTTATGAATCACAACCAACCCTTGCTGGACAGTGTTCAGTTGTGCTAAAAGACGCGACAACAAGTTGCTGTTCCAGTTTCTCCAGTAAGTAGATTTTTCTTCAGCAGCCAGAATTAGCATCCCATTTAACATCACACTGAATTTTGGATGCACCTTGCTAATCGAGCAAGTGTTAGTTGCGCTAATTTGTGTTAATATGTCCCTGCTCGTAATTTAGCTCACTGTTATGTAAGCTGTGGCAAATTTGGCTTGTTATTACTGTGATAAAAGGAATTTAAAGTTTGATGAGTCATTGTAAGAACAAAATGCTAAGCTGCTATTGACGTCTAACATTTTTCATTACACTTCCGAAGACTCTCCTCATTTTCAGGTAAATTAAATTTGGCAGGTCCACAGGCTGATGGATCTAAATAATAAACTGGATCTTTGCTGACCTGAAATAACATTATGGGAAGTTGTGATAAGGCGGTTGCTACATGAACAGCCCCTGCAGGTCATTATTTTTAATCAGTGCCATCTTCTCACTCTGTTACCTCTGGCTTATCCGATAATGTTTATCAACAGCTATTAGGACCTGCCAATAACATTTAGCAGTGTTGCTTGAGGCCTAAATGTCAGAGATGAAATATGTTGTACTGATTTTAGGGATGTGAAGACAGATACATAACAGATTTTGAGTGAACATATTTCAGTTTCGAAGGGTAATACCTTATTACATGTTTTAGAAAGCAAACCACAGTGGAGTATGAATATTTAAGCGACTGACTGCCCAGAAAACTCAAAGGCTCATGAGTGATGGTGAGTGGAGAGTGGAAAATTTCCCCAAAATGTGGAGAAAAGAGCACATTTTGAGAGCAGTGGTGTGTATGTGAGTGCATGCGTACGTGTGGTTCCATCCCACAGGCTAATAATCATTGCTTCTCTCCAGATGGAGGAGTGTACCCAACTCAGCAGAAGTCTTCCTGCCTCTTCGGGGCAAAGACAGTGGGGGGTAGTAGTGTGTGTATCTGTGTGTATGTTTGTGCATGGGCATGTGTGTTTGTGCACATGGGTGTTTGACTGCATATAATGTGAAATAGTGAACTGTCACTTATTGAAAATCCTCCAGGGCACGAGTATCACACGGGGAAGACGGATGGGAAGCCAAATTAGAAGGTTTAGACGCATACCTTCAGTTAACAGTGTGAATATCTTTTTTGTGAGTGCAGCAATATATAACAGTATACAGTATAAACCATATATCATTTTTTGTGATTATTAACCCAGAACTGATCCCTATTCTTACATAAACATCATTACTGTTTTCAAATGTTGCTTTGAGCTTAGACAAGGATGCTCCTTCCCAGCATTGTAGTTTGTGGTGGTATTGCATTTCCAGTTCTAAATACCCAGAGGTGTATGAAACACTGACACAACGCCTCAGGAAAAAAATGGTGAATTTCCTTAATTTATTCAAGCCGTGCCAGCCCACATGCTAACCTTTTAGCTTTCTGTTCTGATTTGGCACAGGTGGGAATTGACAGGATTGATGCTTAAACTGAGTTGTTGAAGGAATTTAAATGTAAACCTTTTGTTACAGTTGAAAAAAAAAGATTTTTGTACAGAATAACATCCAACTGTAGACTGAAAAAGAGGGGCACTGTTGTACAGTCAACAGCTTTGTGTGAACTTGATTAAGGGGATTTATATGCACACCTCTTCATCCACCTCATCAACTCCTGATTCTGTGTTTCACTGTGCATTGCGATTAATGAGAGGTGATTTTTCTTTTTTACTCACCATTATATCTTGTATGAAAAGGTCTGATGTTCCTCTTTTGCTATGTGGAAAGAGCAGCATTTGCTCTACTGCAAAGATTGCCTCAGCTCTTTGCTTAAATGTAAATACAGTACTCACAGGAGATTCTAACATTGGCTGTGCCTCTTATTCACACTGAGCCTGAAAAAAAAGGTTTTAAATATGTTGCTGCTTATAAACTGAATGAACTGCAAAAAACAAACAAACAAAAAAACTGTGAAGCTACATTTTAAAAGTTTGTAATTGTGTATCTGCTACTACTATTTGCACATGCCTTTCTTAGCTTTTGTGTGTCTGCCTCTCATGGATTGTTGTATTTACATGTTTTTGTACACAGATCCTTCTTTTTTTTTTTTTTTAAAAAAAAAGCCATTCAATCTCAATTTAAAATATTTTAAAATAATTATTCTAAATATAAAAAATG
>VUQK01004461.1:21358-37434 GCA_015106715.1 Bujurquina vittata | reverse complement strand
AAGGCACACACACCCCCGAGCTGAGGCCCAGCAGTGAGCATGTGCGCCGGCACACCTGCGTCAGCTCAGCACCTGTCCCGGCACACCTGTGTCGGCTCAGCACCTGTCCCGGCACACCTGCGCCGGCACACCTGCGTCAGCTCAGCACCTGTCCCGGCACACCTGCGTCGGCTCAGCACCTGTCCCGGCACACCTGCATCAGCTCAGCACCTGTCGGGCCCCTCATTTTAAATCATAATGAAATCAAAATAGGTGAGTGAAAAGTGTACAGTGGTTGTAATCCATAGCTGTGGCTCAGGTGGTACAGCAGGTCGTCTACCAATCAGCAGGCTGGTGGTTCGATACCTGGCTCTAAGTGTTGAAGCATTTGGAGCCTCTGGTGGACATCAGAGGAACTGCAGTGTTGGCTCCTTTCTCAGTCCTGCAGGTTATCTCCAACACACCAATTTGATCTTCAAACATCTAAACCCAACACGCTCGTGTCAGTGAACGTCTCCACCGACTCGGCTTCAGTCTTGTGCAGCTTTCACAGCATCGTGCTCACAAATTGACCTCGACTGCTGATATTTTGACAGCAAGGCGATGGAGAGAGAAAATGCTGAGGAACAGGATTATATAATATGAATAAAAAGGAAACAGTTTGTCCCTGGCAGAGCCACCAACAGAAAAAAAAAACAGTTTTATGACAGAACAAGAAGTCCAGTGACGGGAATCAGAGCACAAACAGGTAAAAATGAGTCTTTAAGGCTGAAACGTTGGTTTGAACCCGTTCGGCATCCAAATACAGGAAAGCTTTGACTTGAAGAGCAGATGATGGAAAAGACAGAATAATAATGAGGAGCAGGACACGCTGACCTCAGGTCTCATTCTGTCCTCAGTGACCAGAAACATGAACAAACAATGAAGATCTGACTGGAGAGATGTTTTATGGGTTTTCCAGCTTTGAGGAACTTCACATACAATAAAAATACGACTCAGATTTGATCAGAACTGACAAACTGATTAATTCTGTAGAGAAACCTGCAGTTATGTCTGAGGGCCTCTGGAGAACAAAGTGTGGCCTCACTCTGCTGATGCTGCGACAGTCTTCATCATCATCCTCCTCCTCCCTCCAAGTAAAATATTCATAAAGAGTTGAGCCTCCCGCCTCTCTGATCATACTGATGAGCAGCCTCTATGATGAGTCCTACAGCAGCGGTGAAGTCTTGGTTAGGGCGGAGGGTTTGAGCAGTGAAACCACGTGTTGCTCCTCGCCACTCTGCTCCATCACAGGAAATGCTGCCAATAACGACCTTCTCAGGAGGGTCTCTGCTGGTGAAGCTGACGGGACCAAACCCTCCTTCACTTTCAGGGTCGGATGCTTTAACATCTCTGCGGCTGTGGCCTCAACACGTTCCTGAGACCTTTACATTTCATCCGGACGTTCTTTTGAACTCAGACTCCCAAACTTACATTTGTGCTCGTTTCTGTTTCAGGCCCTTTGTTGCTCCAAGGAAGACATGGCAGCTGGCTTCCTGTTGATGCTGACAGTGCTGCCTGGCAGGCAACAGTTGATGAAGCTGCAGGCTGAGGACGGGAGGCTTCTCACTCAGCTGTGCTCCATCTAAACTCTTCTTCTCCTCATGCTGACCTTAGACCAGCGTTCCTTTTGTTAGTGTGACAGAAACTCAGACCTGAGAGTGGATGCTAACTGTGACTGAACCTGTTATTGCTCCACACACTTCCAGTGATTTCAGCTAGAGCGTTCCCCTTTCAGCTGCTGCTGCACCGCTCACTGGCAGCACATCATTTAAAAGCAGCTGTTGGGGTTGCTCACCGAGACCACTGAGAACATTTCTGCAGCTTCATGGAGCCGCCGGCTCAGTGGAACAATTGTCAAGTTAATCAGACGTTCCCCTCTGAGCGCCCACCCCTCACGGTCTCCTATATCAGAGGGTTTTCTCACACTGAGGCTCCATCTGCTATCACTCTGTAAGGATGCAGAGTTAATGCTGCATATGTGCCAGGTTTCATAAATCTGGTGCCTTAAAATTACTCCTGTGGATTCTTTAAATGTGATAATCATTCTTTTATTCCTGCAAATGTGTGTTGGTGCATTAATGCTGCAGAGCCATGGATGCATGGCTCAGCTGAACGCTTTCACCCCGTGGACCAGCGTCCCGTGTTGGATTCTAGCTGAGCCTACACACTCACAAAGTTACAAGAAAACCTTCCCCGTGTGCACCCCGACAGTGATATCAGCTGTGGCAGAACAAACACCAACAACACTGCTCATTTCCAACGTTTTATTCAAACTTACAATCACCGATTCTGACAGAAGCTTCGTGCCGCTCTGTGAAAACCTTTAAACAGACTAACGTTAAATAAAGAGAAAATAACTAAAGCTGCAACTTTGACACCCCCATCTCTGCCAGCATATACAGAGACTGCGATATGTTAAAGAAGATTCCAGGAAGTAATCCTCCGCTTCCTCCACCGTACAAAACCCCTGCGAGCTGCATCTCCGAGGTGTCACCTCCGCATGGTCTGAGCTTTGGGACAAACGTCCCGACAGCGCAACACAAAATGAGACGTTTTTCCTTAAGAACACAAACAAAACAAGCTGAACGTCTTCTGAAAAAGCAGAGCTTGGATTCGGGGCTGGAAACAATGCGACTTACTGAGTCCATCGTGCTCATCGGTCAGTTTCAGCGTGCTGGGAATACGCTGTCACCATTTTTATACCTGTATGTTCTAGAAGATGAGATGAGCTGATCTGAGTCAGCGACCCAACAAGGAGCTGTTAGACTTTGGAGCTCCTCACTTAAAGAGCCTGCTGCACAGAAGAAAATATGTATCACCTGTCTTTGAATCCCTTTCGGTCTATTAGTTTTTAATCGTGCGCTCGCTGCATTAACAGAGACGCTCAGAGTTTCAGCTCCAGTGAAAATCTTTAGCTCTTTAAATTTTCACTCCAGCTGAAGGACTTGAGTTATTTAGGATTTTAGTATACGGTTCAATCTGAGGTCCAGTTGATGTTTAAGAGCTCTGGTTTTCTGGTTTTTACTGGTTTGAACTGTTCCTGTGCAGCCGCTCCGGCTCGTTCAGCGGAGCAGCTCGTGTTGTCTTCCTACATCAAACTCGATGAGCTGTAACAAGCCAATTGTTGTCAGTGATGAAGTGATGTGTGTGTGAATCTGTGAGTTCTGCAGTTGGTGGGTTATCCTGTCGATCACTGTGACAGTCACACACAGGCAGCTACTGTTCAACATTAAGTTCCATCATGTCCTCGTCTAACAGCGAGCTCAACAGCCCTCTTCACAGGATGGCCTCAGTGTGTGTGTGTGTGTGTGTGTGTGTGTGTCCTCAGCTCGCTGTTGGGCCGGATCAGTGATGCATAGAGTGGCGCTACTGGAGTGAAAAGAGGAGGGGTGAAGGAAGGAAGAAAAGGAGGGATGGAGGAGTCAAACAGCAGGAGGACAAGGGCCTCATTCTTTGCCAGTGGTGAGGAGTTTCAGGGCCTTCTGGAGGTTCTGGATGGCCGTGTTGACGTCCTCGTACTGCAGGGCGCTGCCGGCGTACTTGCAGTACTTCTGGGCCTTGGTGAAGTCTTCCGGAGAGAGTTGAACACCGCCTGGAGGGAGGGAGAGCGGGACAGATAGGGAGCAGAGAGGAAGAAGCCATTAGAGCAGCACTCCCGATGACCGAGTCAGTGAGCAACACAAAGGAGACGATTGATGCCAACTTCACAGCACGAATAAACCATGACACACGCCATCATTCAGCAAACAGACAGATGTGCAAGAACAACTGTCGAGTTTCCTCCACCTCAGGGCACTTTGGGAAAAACAGCAGCAGATTTAATGAAACACTTAGAGAACATTTTAATCACAGAAACACTAAACAAAGAGAGGTTTTCTTTTGATTTCCATTTTTTATCTGAATACACATCAACGGTTGTATCTATAAAATGCAAAAAAGAACAACCAAAAACAGGAAAAACCTCTCGTCAATCCTGTGATTTCTGCAGTATTAAAGCAACCCTGTCAGATCCTCTGACGCTACACAGCAAAAACACAAAGTTAGAAATTTATTTGGGAAAGTTTCCAACATGATCCAATACGGTATGAGGGAGGGAGGGAGGATGGATGGAGGGGTGGCTGGATAAAGTATAAATAACGTAACCTGGGACTCCATCAGCTGGTGTTTCAGAGCTTCTGCTGCAGGTCACATGGATCCTAGTAAAGACTGATGGCTGCTGGTCATTGCTTATGAATGCAGATGCACCAAGACACCAACCATCCAACCAACTAACCATCCAACCAATGCACAAACCAATGCACCAACCATCCAAACAACTCACCATCCAACCAACCGCACTCGGATGTTGGTCAGTGGTTTGGAGGTGGCATTGCAGCGCAAGTGTTCTCACTCCTGTCTGCCCCTGAAGCCAGAGCAGCGCTACTTGCAGATCTGTTCCAGTTGAAATGGAAACAACCGGAACACTTCTGGAAGTTCAAGTTCTCCCATTTGAACTCCTCAGGTGTTTCTTGTTTCTCTTCCATACTGAAAGCAGCCCGGACCTCATTTTGATGTTCATTACAAAAATGATCTACTTCAATGTTAGACGGTCAATAACTGTCCTGTTATTCTTCTTTCGGATTGGTCTGTAGAGAATAATGACATGAAGGTGTGCAGCGGGCACCCGTTAGATATCCACATGATGCATTCACTGTTGTAGTTTCTTTTGCTGAGCCTAATATTTGTAATAGTACACAACAACATCGAGTTTTATCAGCGTGAGCACATTCGACACATTGTAGCCTCTGAGTCACGAGTATACAGGACATGATTCCAGCCCCCTCTGATTAAAATGTGGGGCAAACATTGACCTGTGACCTTGTGTCACCGTGTTTTCCTCAGGCCCTAAATGGAGGGGAAAGCTCCTCCTTCAGGGCTGAATAAAGCCTGATCTGAACACACAGTCCAACACTGAAGCACCGCCGTGACAAAACGAAAAGAGGAAGACAAACTCATTTCATACGTTCTGCCTTCTGAGCTGCTTTGCGTCCTCATGTTTACGTCATGTGTGCTGTATTGCATCATTTTGCTTTTGTGATGAATTATCGACTTGCTCCTCAAAGGCAGGGTTGTTTCTGGCATCATGAGCAGCGAGCTCGTGATGAAAGAATTCTGAAAATAAAGTCGGTCTTCTTGGGGTTCGCAGCATACTCCCCTCTTGGCTCTCCACTAATCAGAGTCCCTGGAGGCTCACAGCTCAGCCTGAAGGGAAGCAAACTCTTATGGTGGGTGTAACCCTATAGAAATCCCTCCTTTACCTACAGGACTCCAGTGTATTCCATAGGAAAAAACCCTCGTAAAGACCCTTGCTGCAGGAAATAATGAGATGGGAGCACGTTTCTCTTATTGTTCCCTTATTGTGGTCATTCTCTTCTCTAAGAAACATTAAACGTATTAATAATTGAACATGTGATCAAACAAGATGGACACTTGTTTGGCTTCAAGCTCTCCAACAGATGTTGGAACTTGGTCACCGGCAGCTGCTCTACTGTTTAAGTGACCCCGCAGGAACCTGCTCTGGTCCTGCAGCGCCACTGATAGAACCTGAACACATGATCCGACTGGCTGTGTTCTAATGCATTTATTCAGTATCAACGGCTGATATAAGCCTGAAAGTTTCTGTGACGTCCAACTCTGAGGACTGGTGATGTCAGCTTGTGTTTGTAAAGCTGGCTCTGAGTATGGAGTTAGGCTCTGCACATTTCAAATTTCCAAGTATGACATATGAATCCTGTAGATGACATATATGTCCATTCGGTCGCCCTGCTGAGCATATTTAGTATTCTCCATTGGTTTCCTTCTTGAAATTGTCCTGTCCTCTCTCCGTAGTCACTTGTCTTCTCTTCCATTCTCTCCTATCTTCTCTATTTTATGCTTTATTCTATCATTCCTTTGTTCTACTTGCTCAGACTGCTTCCCACCCTCTTCCACCTCCCCTCACAGGACACTCTTTAATTTGAACCAGGCCTCCACTGCCCCCCCCCACGCTCCACTCTACAAACAGAACATGAGACGCAGTCCGGGATGGGACACGCTCTCCATATCAAACAGCATCATTCACACAGCTGCACAACTCCAAGCCATGAAATGACTGACAGCACCAAATGAAAACATGTTAACGCATTCAGAAGAACAATATTCAACAACTGAGTTTCACTGTTGATAAAACAGCAGGTTCTGCATATAGTAGACATACTGAGCCAAGACGACCAGGCCCCCGATGAAGACTGGCCTGCTTTTTGCCGCTGTGCTTGAAGAATAAATGGAAATATTACTTCAACTGAAGACAGAGTGCATCGGTTGTTTCCTGTGACACTTAATATCCAATATATATTTAACTTTTTAAATATATTTGCGGATTCCACAATTGATCATGTGATGCTGCTAGCATCACTCCTCAGATCCCAGGAAGCCCACATAGGTGTCCATACGTGAGGAGTTGGGAGTAAGGCCTGTGTCATTGCCATAAACCAGTGCAACATGGGGCCACATTATTAATTATTCATTTGGGGCATTGGAAATAATTACACATTTCCGTGAGAGAGTTTGGACATTGAGACCATTACGCTGAGTAACAGTCACCGGAACTGCTTCATGAAAAGCAGGAATATCACATCCAACCAAAAACAGCTTTTACCACAGAGCAGTTACACAACTCCACACTGACAATAACACACCCAACAAACCATAGCTCCACCTTCACATCACTATGCCACTTTAGCACACTGCACTCAATCTTTTTTTAAATCAACAGTTTATTGTCATTTTCACTGTAAATACCATATATATATATATATATATATATATGTCTATATTTATATAGTGGTTGACCTGCTCTACCGCTTGAGCCACAGCCACGCCAGGAGATCTATGCAGGGTGATGAGAAACTCTACTGCAGTGAATCGAACCATGAATGAATTTAGAAGTTATTTTTCCAGATGCAGCCAGCATTATTGCAGGTGTTTGTGAATGGCTGATGAGACACAACAGGTATTTGCCTGTGACTAGTGCCGTGCTTCCTTTGGTATCTACTCAGCGCGGGTCGACTCCACTCGGCACAACTCGCCACGGTCTTGTTTTGTTCCCTTTGCAATTGAGTACCACCTCAGTGTGGGTGGAGTCGAGACAGCAATGCGCGCAGCAGTCTCTTGATGTAATTTGTATGTGACTCAAACACAACACAACAATGGGTCACATGGAGGCAAGCTAACGGTAGCTAAGGGCAGTTTACTCTCGTCATCATGCATAAGTCCCCCATACAGTGTTTTAATGGATGAAGGTTATCATTGTTAAGTATTAAAATATGTTGTGTGCACATTTCAGATGGCTCTCTTGTTGCAAAAGTACCACTGCAAACCGTCGGTCTGGGCCTTCAACCGAGCCTCCCGGTGCTTTGCATGCCTCCATTTCCTTGCTGTCTGGTTTTAAAAATGGCGTGGTTGATTCTGGTGAAGGAGTCGCTCTCATGACTGAACCAGTGACGAAACTCCCTGGCCAATCAGTAGCACTCTGTTCTTCGTGCTCACATTTTCGGATCGCTTGGAACCCTGGCTGAGTGGGTAATAAAAAAAGTACCTGATACTAATGGAAACGTGGTTTGAGCCATTTGTTGGTTATTTTTATTTTTTGTAGTAAAATCCTGAGTTTATTTTTTTACTAAGGATAAATTTACAATTTATTTTCCTTTTCATAAATTTGAGTTCATGTTTTGGGTTTAGGGCTGAGCAGGTGTGCACTTAATCTATATAAGTAGGTCAAGTGGGAGGGGTCAGCAGCCATCAGGTCATATGGATTTTTTCCCAGGCAGACTAACGCACCTTCTGATGTGGACTTTGTGTTATGTTTGACCGGCGTAAGATGTGGTCCTGAGACACCTCAGTGGCCATGTGATTTGTTTTGGGTATGGACAAATAGCCACTACACCTACAAACTATGCTGAGTTCAGTCGAGCCGTGCTGAGTAGCTACTATTGGAAACGCAGCTGATGTCCAGAGAAAAGACTATTACTACCCTTCTGGTTTCACAGCCACAGGCTTTGGTTGGAGTCTCCTCTGCAGTCAGCTATTGCCTGATGACAATTTCACTGTTTTGTATCCACCTTCCAGTGAGCAGGACATTACCCACAATGCAGATGTTCAGGGCTACATTGTATGCCATCCAAAAATGGCCACTGCCCAGAAAGTCAAAGTCGGCGGGTTCCCAATCACGATTAGCCACTTAATGGGAAATGTCCCATAAAATATTCAGGTAGCATCTAAACCTGTAGACGGAGCTGAGTAGTTAAGATGCAGGTCTTCTAAAGTCTCCAGCTCAGGTAGTTTCTTTAAACATGAGAAAATATTAATCTGAGCTGCAATTACCACCAAACTATCACCTGCCTCTTCTTGTGATTATTTGTTTACCTGCTGTGTATTTTTGGGCAAACTGAAAAAAACCCACACAGCTAATGTTTCCTTTACAACTAATGTGGAGCACATGAAACAGTAACAACATCAAATTCTTCTCGTTAACATGTAGGGACTCCATAAAGGACCTCTGAGGGTCTCTGGACAGCGCTCTGAAAAGCTGAAAGAACAGATCGACACATAATATCTCTCTTGGCTCTGCAATGGTCATAAAACACAGTCCTCTGCTCTTAAAAGTGTCCCGGAGATGAACAGGGAAAAAAGATTGAATAACGTTGCACCATGAGCCTCTAATCCCTTGGCTGATTTCTCTTCTCCTCCACAGAGCTGGGAAAAGACCTGCAAATATGCTGACTGCAGATTCTCCATGATAGGAAGAGTCTGAGAGGCAGAGGAGGGAGAAACATGGAAAAAAGAGGCACGAAAGTCAGCGAAGAGCTGGGAGACGGCCAGAGAGCACCGCGCCCGACAAGGAGGTTTGAAGAGGGATGTTCAGAGAGGTGGACAAAATAAGAAATGATCAAGAGTCATTACCAAAGCCCACAGGATCATTGGAAATAAAAAGTAAAGCTGACAGCTTTCATAATGAAAAAATGAGCTTTAAGAACAGGAACAGAAGAGTGATGAAGGAAGGCCAGGAAGAAGCTCTGACGAGCAGAATAACTTCTTCCTTCTTGTGCCTAATGTTGTGCTTTCACTGCTCTGATTCTCCCCTACAGGGAGAATTTTCTTCTCTTTCTATACATCTAACTTTTGTAAACTTGAGTTCCAGCACAGTTCTTCTGACTCTGGCTCGGAGGCTTAAATCAGTGAAAACTGTCCACTGCAGAGATGCTTCCTGATTCTCATGCTGCCATCCTGACTCAGCCCTGTACCTGTGCACAGCGTTCTGTGATGGAAACTTGCCCAAATGTGAATTTAAATGGCTCTATTAGTGCCTGTGCTCATAGTGAACGTGTCAAATATCATTCAGGTGCATTTAGAGGGGAACAGAGCTTATCAATGGAAGCTTCAAACTATAGCTGATATCTTTATAGATACGTATGGCACGGCTGGACATCGTGATGGCAGTGAAGCTTTTCACTGGCGTAGTAAAGTTCCCTCGGTGGTAAATAAATCAAAGGTGTTTCAGTGACAGTTCTTCTAAGGGTTAAAAGTTAAAGGCAGACTCAGGTGGTGCTGTTAATCCCACACGAATGAGGAAAACCAAAACAAGAGAGGAGACGCTCGAGGCTGCCGGGCACAATCGAGTTTCAGTGCTACCACCTCCATTTTTTTTCATTCATCTGCATGGACCGAGGCTCAATGTACTGCTTGAAAAAGACTTTTTCCATTCTAATTTAACAGTGATCTGACGTGTAACTGTCACACCTCACTCACCTGAACTCACCTGTTGAGCAAAAATAAAAAAGTTTGAAGGATTCATTTCAAATATTTGCCCCATGAAAGTCTCTGCTGGGCAGGCCTTCAGCTGATCGCGACCACTGATCCCGACAGCCTGACCACCCGACCCGCTCAGCCTTTGTTATACACTGTTTGCTGGAGCAGTTTCAGTTTCTTTTATATACGTTAAAAAGTGCAACTTGATAGCACAGAGTGGCAACAACAACAAGGAGGCTTTTATGTGAAGGCAGCTAATCTGGTTTAGCCTTCACCTGTCTGAAACCACAGACAGGTGAAGGGTGGATGAGACGGAGAAACCAGGATAGCATTTGTTCAAAACTGGAACAACGTACAACAGCATAAGCGGAAGTGAATGGATGGAACCTTTTAGCAAATCAGACCATAAACTCCTCAGAGCGTTCACGCGCTCAGACTTCTGTAGAACCAGAGGAGCTGCCCCCTGCTGGACTTTAGAAAGAAGGCAGGTCTAAGCCATGTAGCTATGCCCATCTCTTACGGTGAGTCGGTGGTCTCATACTAAAATCTGATTTCCTGGTGTGTTAATGGCACATTAAAGGCTGATTAATCTGCAGCTCATAAATGCTGCTAAACAGTTTAACATTACACAGCCAAGAGTTACCATTACATCACAGGAGAGTGCTAAACCTTTCATATAATGCTTCGCTCTGTGTGCACTGTAAGATTATGAACAGAGTAAAGCTGAAGGCAGTTTTTGAACGCATTAATGCTCCTTACACTCTCTGGTTCAGTAGCTGTACAGGAGTGCTTCTCTTTTCTGAGAACCTGAAACAGTTTTCTAAACTTTGTGGTTCTCCTGTTTACATCTTTGTTCTCGTAATAGCAGGTGAACGGCACACTCATCAACACAGTGCTTGGCTGCCACTGAGCAACTTCTTTAGAGCACCTTGAAACCACACACAAGGAAAAAAACCATAGGAAATTGTGAATTACGGGAATGATGCTCATCCACCACTCCAACCACTCCCTCCCGCTCATTCTCAGCCTCCATGCGGCTGTCTGCCAGCAGCTAATGACAGCGGCGAAGCGGCGGTGCTGTGGTTGTAATGATTCGTTAGATGGCAGACAGACGAATGGCAGGGTCCAATCGGACTGTGGCCACCACCTCTTCAAGTGCCACTGATTCCCTGCTTATCGTACATCTTTGGGGCTGAGGAGGAAGAAGAGGAAAGTGCTGTTTCTCAGCTCGGTGATGAAACCACCATCATCCTGCCATCAGGCTCAGCATGGCAGATTAGCTCCCTTCATCTTTGTAAACTGATGAATAAATATGAATGGCTCTGAGGTCAAAGTCCCCGTGTGTCACCAAAGTACTCAGTTAATGAAGGAGGCTGAAATCCCAGTGAGTGCTGATATGCTGCTCTTTACAAACAGTATCTGAATTCCCTTCCTATCACTTTCAGCTGCTCGTTAAGCACAAACCACCAGCTTGTCACTGAGACACATGCTTGCATCTTCCTGGTGTTACACGCAAGGCGTGTTTTCATCAACATGTTGTGTAGATGCATTTTCCGCCTGAGCTTTCACAGCAGCGCGCTCTCATATAGCTGAGGTACAAACACAGAGACGTGAGAGTGGGCCGTAAGGGTTTGTGCAAGGTAAACGTACATACTAATGTTTCTAATTAAGCTCCAGTAATTAGTATTTGAGAAAGTATACTTACATTTCTAAAGAAATACTGCAAGTACCTTTATCAACTTACAAGAAAAAACTATGAAAACTAATTACATGAAAATGTTTCCACCCCCTTCAAAAGCAACTCAGATACTGTCGTTATTCTTAAATATACCAAAATAGTTTAACAAATATAACAAACTATATCATTGAAATATTCACATTTTTGAAAACATTTCCCTTTTAAGAACTAAACCCTGGGGCAGTGTGTGAAATTATCTTAAAACAATGTTGGGCCAATTTTTGCCACAGAGGACGGTCACTGACAGACGTTACCTGGATTTTCCTTTAATTTGTCAAATGTGTATACTCAGGTGAGACTGTATGTAGAAAGCGTTTCCATCTTTAGATTAATAAAATGTCAGTGGAAGGGCAGGTAACCATGTATGCCGCAAGGCGAAGCACAGGCAGCGCAGGTTCGATTCCTGAACTGTCGCTTTGCTGTGTGTCCTCCGCCATTTCAAGAAAAAGCAGAATTACCTGCAGAGATCAGAGGAGCTTTGACGTACGTGAACCTTTCCTCAGTTTTAGTTCAGACTGGCTTCGATACGTTTTTGGGGCCCAGACAGGGAAGCAGTGTTTTCATGTGTGCAGTAAGTGTGTGTGTCCTTACCCTGCTGCTGGGCGCTGAGCAGTGTGGGGTCAACATTGGGCACTGATCGGGGCATAGGCACAGGTTTAGCAGCTTCTGCTGGTCAACAGAAACACTTCGAATTATACTCATTATAAATACTCCCACGAAATACTCTTTAATGTTTATTAAAGACATCTGTATGAAACACAGTGAGTATAAAAGGCCAGAAAGCCTTGGAGAAACACGCCAGCAATCAGTATTTATTTCTAATTGGTAATATAATAAAATAATTTAATGTGTGGATAAGTGATGATTTTCATCTGGATTCCTTGGATTTCATGCTGATGCAGCTCTGAAGCCTAAATAAACAAGTATTACTGACAGCTGGCAGAAATCAAATAAAAACGAGAAGAGATTCAGAGTGAGTTTTAGCGCCGTTCTCTGTTGGTTTAAGTTCCCGTCGGACCGGCTCCGTGTGCTGACTTAACCTGAAGTAAATCTTTACACTCAGTCCTGCATGTGAGCAAACGCCCAGACTCTTTCCCACCCACTCAAGCTAACATGTATCGCACAGCTGAGTGATAAACACACTATCACCTCTTCTGTCAGCAACAATGAGGGTGCCCAGAGCAGCACCAGGGCGCACCTCTGTCACTGCTTCCTCTGCAGCCGGGCTATAGTACACTGAGTGTGTGTGTGTGTGTGTGTGTGTTTGGAGGAAGTGTGTGCACAGCATGTACCAGCTCTTTCTGCAGAAGCTTGTGTAATCTATAATCACTATGAATTACTGGAGGTTTCTGTGTTTATTTTTCTATTGTGCTCTGTCGCGCTGCACAGGAAGCAAAATGCAAAATTCTGACCAAAGGGTCCACACAGGTTTACGAGTGGGCCTTAAAAACCGCTCTTATACAACCTTTTGTTTTTACACAGTTTACCACAGGGGAGCAATTAAGTCTTCCTGCACAGAAACACTTTGTTATCACTCTGGATCCTCACGTCACCTTCCAACAAACACAGTCTGTGCGCGACTCAAAATCTCACAAGATCCTCTGCTCCTCACTTTGGA
The DNA here is from genome assembly GCA_015106715.1 of Bujurquina vittata. Classification (NCBI taxonomy): domain Eukaryota; kingdom Metazoa; phylum Chordata; class Actinopteri; order Cichliformes; family Cichlidae; genus Bujurquina; species Bujurquina vittata. Next base: position 24,232 of record VUQK01004461.1, on the reverse strand, counting down.
GGAGTTTCATCTTCTTTATATCCTCAGGAGGACATCTGCAAACGTGCACAAACACAAATACGCACACTCATTGTGTGTAATGGGGTCTCTCAGGGAGGGGTGTTATTGAAAGCGGTGCCAGTAAATTGCAAGCCTGTCACGTACTTGGTGTTATCAGGGGACATTAGCAAGAAAGGAGGATTACAGGGAAGACGATAAGAGGGGCTTGGAGTAAGAAGCAGCAGCTCTTCTAGTTTAGCCATTTAATAATCACCAACCAACAGGAAGCAGGAAAACACCATTCAAGTGATGGCGGCATCTTTATCATGATTAATTTGTATCACACCACATGTTCTGTCTAAAATGAACCACTCATCCAGCGCTCTGTGATCAGATCCACACAGCTGGATCACAGCTGGACCTGGATACCTTCACTCAGTCCATCCAAGAGGCCACTCAGCAGGTTTCTCTCAGCTGAACACTAAAGCACCGCGAGCCACTCGTTCCTTTCTTAATGACACACATTTTCCATGAAAGCGGTCAAAGCGGAGTCATTATCACATATTCACTGACTCTCAACAGTCTGAGGGAACAGGGCGCCTCCCCCGATGTGCTGCAGGTGGAGCTTTGTGGATCAACAGTCATCTTCTGCTTTCTGAGCAGGCTAGGCCGGCCGAACCAGGGGTGTGCGCGACTAGTCAACTAATCGTTGCTATCAGACGTACTAGTTGGCTAGCCTAATTGTAAAGATGTGCTGGTAAATGGTTATCCTAAATGTTACACCGCCATCTGCCACCAGATGGCCCTGACATCGTTATAGAAAAATGCCTTAATTCTGTTAATCTTGGCCTGATATTTTTATTAGGTCTAATATTGTTAGTTATTTTTTTTTAAGTTTTCCAACGTAACATGAAGCGCACCTCCAAAGACACACTGTCGTTTCCTTCATTCTGGCAAGTTCCCCCAAGTTTGTAGAAAGAGGTGAAAAAACTAGAGGGACAAATGTGTTTGCGCCTTAAAAACTGACCAGAGTGAAGAGTAGGGCCCAGGAGGGAAAAATGTCCCAGCATTTTATGTTTCTGTCTGCAGACACCACATGTAAAACAGTGGGACATGACCGAAAGGTGACCAGTGATGTCGGTATCGCATTACTCTGACTACTTTTTGGTAACTAGTACGCTAACGCGTTACTATTTGCAGTCCAGTTATCAGGTTAAAGTTACTTAACCAAGTCACTGTGGTTACTATTTGTGTTAATCTCTTCAGCTAAAAAATATATTTTTGCTGTCTTCTTGCATCTCAGGGAGTGACGTCTCGCTGATGCGACAGTTCAGTCCCGTTGTGCCAAAAAGTGATTCTCATGTTTCTGTGTGCCTTTATGTGTAATGCCTCTGCTTATATTGGGAAGTAGAGTGCAGTCAGCATGATTTATGAAAGGCCTATATATAAAATGAAGAAATAACCTAGTTTTCAACAATCTTTAGGAGTCTGTGCTATTGTACCTACATTATAATCAATCCAGTGCTTACAGTCCGATCCTGAGCTCCCTCCCCAGACGTCTCAACCCCCATTCACACCTTTGTTCCCGTGACCTCAACAGGCCACATGAAACAGTTGGTTTCAACTGAAACCACTGACTCCTGTGTTTTAGTCTGTCCTGTGTCTGTGTTTCCCTTTGTTTCCCTGTGCCTTGGTCCCTGTTTAGTTTTCCTCTGTGCCAGCCTCCTGTGTTAAGTCTGTGTGGTGTTTCCTGTCTTATTTTGAAAGTCCTGTGCTACTGATGTGTTGTGTTGAGTTTTGCTTCCTGTCCACCTGTTCTCCCCAGCGGCATCCTGTTATCCCTCATCATTCCCTGTGTATTTATGGTGTGCATTTCCCTCTGTTCTGTTTCACGTCCTCCTTCATGGAGGTGGTTTTGTTCCAGTTTTGCCATCTTTCTGTCAACCTCAGTTTTGTATATTTTTGGATTATTTTCTGTAAATAAACCACCGTGAACTACATTCGGTCCCGTTTTGGAGTTCTGCATTTGGGTCCACCCTGCACGCCACACCGCTCACGCATCAGTGTTAATTTTGACAGTTATAGTCTCCTGGCAAAAATGTAATCTATTTTTAGCCATAATTTAGTCATCTGAATAGTTTTTGTTTTAGTCTAGTTTTAGTCGACTAATTAGTGTAAGAATTAAGTCGACTAAATCTACAGTTGATTCAGTCGACTAAAATATAAAGGATGTAAAATGTAAATGCTTTTTCTTCAGTTCCCTTGAATTAGTCATTTTGCATACTTACACGAATTTAAACATAATTAAAAGTTATGGAATATTATTAATATTAGCGTTTCACCTGCTTCCCACACACCTGATCATTAACACCACCCTACTGAGGTAATACGAGCGTTTCACATGCCTCTGTTTAGACAGTTTTTGACATTGTCCATCAAAGGGGCCTTAAATTTAACTTGATTTTTTTTTTCATTGTACCAGAAAAATCCCACCGAGATTTAAAATCTCTTTTACAAGGGAGTCCTGGCCCAAAAAATATCCAGAGTCATCCAAGTGTTTCTTAGTTTTAGAATAGTTGGTGAGTCTAATTATCTTCATTGTTTAGTTGACCAAGAAATGAATCGCCAGGAATATCCCTAATCTGAACGTCATCACAGAGGAACATCAGTATCATTATTTAATGCATCGCTGGCCCGATGTGCTCAGTGGAAGAAGGAGTTTAATTTGATCACCTGTGTCTGAAGAGGAAAATGTGAGGCTGAGAATACTGCGCACGTTTATTCCAGAAAAACACGTTTTGCAGTAATCTTCAGGTTTGAGTCCTGAACGTGTTCCTGACATTATTTTGACAGCAATGTTAAATCTATAATGGGGTCCATCCCTCATACAGTACG
>VUQK01004459.1:3691-16571 GCA_015106715.1 Bujurquina vittata | reverse complement strand
AATACTGGGCCTATGATGCTCTTATCATCCTTTTCCCTATGTCCTGTCACACACACACACACACACACACACACACACACACACAGAGCTATAAATAGTTAGCACTGTTTGTCTTTATGCAGACACCCAACATTTCTCCTTCTTGTCAGCTCCCATTCATTTTCTGTCTCTCATTTCTCCTCTTCCACCTCCTCCGTGTCTTCCTGTCTTCCCTCTCAGCCAGAATACTAATAACCTTCCATCCTCCTCTTTCCTTCCCTCTTACTCTTTTTACCCATCTCAAGTTTTTTTTAATTCTTACAGAAGCTCATATTCCCCATAAATTTTCTCTGCTTGAATTCTTTCTCCTCATCTCCCAGCATGACTCAGACTTCCCCCTCCTCCTCTCTTTCATCCCGCCGTCACTTCACTTTCTCAGGCGAGTTTTTATTTGGAAAGCATCCACGCTCGCTTGGGTTTCACCTCCCTTTTTGCTCTTTCGCTGTTGCTTGCCATCCATCTTTTCTCTTCTACCCCTGACTGTTAATACCTCTTCACTCCAAGCCTCCCATATGCTCTCTGCCTCTTCTCAAAGACAACTTTCAGTTTGCTGATGTCAGCATTTTTCCTCCGATCAGAGTAATCAATATGAGCTCATCAGTCTCTTCAGCACAATATGTGCAGCATGCCAATGAGCTGTCATGATGAAAACTGCCTGAAACCATGTTTTTACCTGCTGAACTTTGGACTTCATATTATTATTTAAATGTACGGGTCCAACTGAAGGTCTACACACACACACACACACACACTCACACGCATGCACGCACGCAACGCACACACGCACACACAGTGGGGAAATTTGGGATTTATTCATTTTATTTTCAGCTGAGAAGAGTGACGGTAAAGGCAGAATGACTCATTGTGTGTTTGTCAGTTTCAGAGCGTTGCTCCACTGTGACCGGCCCGCCATAAGGATGGGTGCTTTTAAGGTTGTATGCTGTGCAAAAGTCTTTAGCCTCCCCTTATTTTTGTTAGATTTTGCTGGGCAAATAGGAATGCAGTGAAACATACCTGGGAGTCCACATTTGGTGTGACCTCCTTTATCCTTCAGCCTGAACCGTCTGAGGCAGATTCGTGTAATTTCTTTAAGCAGTCCTTCAGGAATCATTCTCCAGGCTTCTTGAAGGAGCTTCAAAGCTTATCTTTGGATGTTTGGTTCTGTTCTCTGTCAGGATGATCCCACACTTTTTCAGTAATGCTGAGCTCCCGGCTCTGGGGAGGCTGATCCATGACTGATGGTGTTCCACTGTGTGTTTTTATATCCTGCTGTGCTTTTACTGCACTGGCAGTGAGTTTGGGATCATTGTCATGCTAAAAAAATCCAGTCAGATGTCCTCCAGATGGTGCTGCAGGGTGGATCAACAGCTGATGGCGCTTTTCTGTGTTCATAATTCCATCATTTCCAAAACACTGACAGCGCTTCCATGTGTTGTACAGATGGCTGCAGACACTGTTGGACCTCTCCTGACCTCCTCTGTACATAGTGACAATGATTTGAACCCCAAATTTCAAATGTGGAGCCATCACTCCATCAGACCTGCTGCCACTGATGTTCAGTAGAGTTCTTGTATAATGTGGCAGACCTCAGCCTGTCCTCCCTGTTTCTCTTCCTTATGAACGGCTTCATGACTTGCTACCCTTCCACTGAGACAGGCTCTGATGAGGCTTCAGTGAGCAGCAGATAGATCAGCTGAAGGTCCAGACGATCTCTCAGGACCTGTCAGGTCTTTCAGGTACTGTTCATCTGCTGTAGAGAGTTTTCTGGCCTCACACTTCTGTCAAAAACCAACCAAAACAACACAAAGCAAAAACTAAGCAGGAGACAGACACACACACACAGTGATGCACACAATGGGATACAGGCAGAAGTGGAAAAGGTAAATACACAGGAATCCAAACACATCACGACAGTTGAAGCCATCACTGATCACGATAAGTCCACTGCTGAATCCAAATGACTTGTTTCTCTGAGTTGTTTGTGTGGTTCCAGCCAGGTCGCAGAGAACAAGGGAGACCCACCCAAACAATGGTGCATTCTGGGAATGATGGCACCAGGAAGCACGTCTTCTGGTGTCTGATGACACGCATCGGTCTTAGGAGAAATGACAGAAATGTGTATTAGTCTGATTCTTCCTACATAAAATGATAGTTTATAGCCACAGTGTACAATATATTTACAATCCTGCGGCTCGGTCACATATCTATTGAGCTCACAGAGTCGAGCTCTGTTATCCGTCTGAAATGGAGATCTGAGTTAATAGAGTCCAGAGCACCTCACCCTTGCTCGCCTGCTGCACTGCTCAGATGAATCTCAATGTGTTTTCATACTGTGTGAGAGGCAGCTAGGGAGGCAGGGATGTTTGGAGGAGAGGCACAGCTGTACTGCATTGTTAAAAGGAGACAGATGAGGGAGTGAGAGGAAAGCCCAGCTGCAGACTGGAACAGGCTGCAGTGTGATACGCATTACATGCATGGGATGCTGCTCATATCAACACTTGTTCACATTTAGCCACGTTCAAGAAAACTTTATGACCTACCTGAGAATATTAAAAATTGCGCCGTCCATCAGATGGACGGGCGTCTGATGCGTACGCATGATGATGTCAGAGGTGAGCTGACAGGGTTAATATGAGTGGATTAATACTTGAAGGGTGCAGATGAAGCCATGAATGGACTCTCATCAGCTGAGAGTAAACTATGAACAGTTACTCAAAGTTAAACAGAGAAAGACTTCCAATGAAAGCTGCAAGTTTGCACTTAAATGATCAAAGCTTTGGAGCTCAAACCATAAAAAGCTTCCAGATGTTTTGTGGTTACAAAAAAACTAAAGTCTGCTCTAATGACATGGCTGCTCTGTATTTGTGTGTTTTGCTGCCCATGGATGCATTCAGTGGCAGCAGGGAAAGAGTCAGCCATTGGCGATGTGCATTTTGGAGCTTCAACATTAGCCCCATGATAGTTTTTTGGAAGCAACCACCTTTGGACGAGAAGGTGAAGTCCTAATTTTTCAGCTAATTAAGCTGCGTAGGTTGCACAAGCTCACATACATGCTAATTAGTGCCGAGTAACGAACTAATTAAATACTCAAGCTTCACTCAGTAGAACTGAGACACAAACATCTTGGATGTCTGTATCACCCAGGAAGACATAATATTGGTCAGATGATTCCATTAAAATGAGGCACCAACAGCACAAACAGGGTTCATAGGTCGAGTTCAGTGACTGCAGTTAGTGGAGGTGAAGCAGACGGCAGCCACCCCCACCTTTAAGCCTCCACAGTATCCAAATAAATGAGCTATAAAAAAAAATCCACCCACTGTACAGCAGAAGGAAGAAGCAATGTTTATATCAGACATGCTTATTTTAACACGGGGTTAAAGTCAGCGTTAAAGCCAGACTCCAGTGGCCATTCGAGGAACTGCAGCCATTTTTCAGCCACAGAGACTGCTGAGGGTCAGGCTCTGGTTTGTCATGTGGCTAAATTAAGTAGTCATCAGCATATACAGCAACTAAGACCACCACCATTGCTGTTGCAATGTGAAATCAGACCAAATACTCTGTAAGACTGCTGATTAAGGAGTTGAAGAAATGTTCGACTATTGAAATACAACCCCAGATGTATGTCTTCTAGTGAGCTTGCAGGTTAAAACCCTTAGCTGGATATGTTCATTCGGCCTTTTTGTCGTGTTTCTCAGGTACAGACAGAGTGCTTTTCAGCTCTACACCAATGCAGATGCTTTGACAACTGAGAAGGCTGCTTGGCAGTAGTGCTGAGGTTCAAGAGCGTATTTTAACAGCTAACAGCTGCATTAGAGATCTCAGGAAGGCTCCCAGTGGAGCTGACTCCCCTAAATGTAACAGAGTCATCTTTAATGTTATTAATTACCTGCTGCTTTTCCTGCTTACTCTCCTGCACATTTACACATCAGCTCGTTTACGGCTCTCGTCATTTTATAGACAACACGTAACTGATGCGCATTAAAGAACATTGAGTTTTTCAAACGTCAAAGCAGCAAATGAGTTGACGTGTAAAGTCTGCAAAACTGAGCAGCACAGCGGCCCTAATGTTACGACACACTGGACACCAGCGCTGTCAGTCAAATGAAGAGGAAGGCTGCAGAGGTGGGAAACATTTGTGCTAAATATAAATTTCAGTCCAGATTTAAAGCAGAACATGTTCTTGCCACAGACAGCGGGTACTTGTTACCTACTGTAGTGCAATAAATGAAGTAACACTTGGTTATTGTTAAAGCTGATGCAGTCACACCGAACACGGTGCAGAATCTCCTCCTCTCTGTCAAAACCACAACACTTCATTTTTATTTTGTGGAGGTGTATGAAGTCTATGGGAGCCATACCGGGTGCTTTGGAGGGGTTGTGAGTGAAAATTGTGTTGCTGTGGCCAAGAAAGTCAATTAGAGGAAGCAGTTGGTCAGTTTGAAGGAGAAGCTGATGTTTGCTCCCTGAGTGGTCGTGATGGACTTCATGGAGATATCTAAAATTAGCAGCCACATTGAAAGCAGTCTGCAGATGCAACAGAAGATGACCTTAAAGAGGAAATGTGCCTGATTTGAATCAGCTCTGATTATTTCTGATTACACCTTTCTTTATGTTCCTGTTATGGTATTTAATAATGGCCATGAATGTGTGTGTTTTCCAGGACATTAGGACATCACTTCATGGCTTCATTTTTATCCCGTTAGATATGGGACATTTTGTCATATTAAAAAAAAAAATTGTTCTGGACTTATGGCCCTAGACGTGTTGGAGAGGTCCCACTGACCTTGACATTTGACCTCTACAGACCAGTGGAGTCCAGTGACCATTTGAGCCTAATTCAAAGACATGAACACATTCCTGAGATGCGTTCACAAAGATCACTGAACTACCGTGCGCAGAGGTAAAGGGGCAGTTCGTGGGCTGAACCAGATCAGATCAAGGTTTTAATTAGGATTCCCTCATGAGTCATGCTCTGAGGGGTTTCCCAGGAGAGGGTGTTGCGTTGCATTGTTGCATTGCAACTAAATGTGTAAAATTGTGGTTGCAACTTTTCTGCAGCCTTCATGGAAATCAGAGCGTTAAAGAAACTCGCGTTTATGCATGACTCTGCTTGGGTTTCCATGTAAGACAATGTGTTCGCGTCCGCGTTAACGCGTGCGTGCCAGTGCCAGAGAGAGGGAGCGCGATAGCGCAACATCGGCAATGACTGGAGGGGAGAAACCGGAGTGTGTGACGAGGGCGGAGAGAGAGAGGAGAGAGAGGACAGATTCGGATGACGCGCACATACACACCCTCTCTGCTTCTCCTACACGCAGGAGAGGAGGCCAGTGAAGAAGACAGAGAGGAGACAGGCGGAGAGGGGGAAGCGCAACGAAAGCGACCCGGGGAGAAATGCCTGCTGGCCGGATGGATTTTATTTTCCCCGAGCTGAACGAGCCTCTGTAAGACAACATGGGCTGCATAGGATCCCGGACAATCAGTAAGGACACGCTTCTTTAGCTTGTAGCATGTGGAGGGAGGGATGGATGCGGGAAGAATGTAAAGGAAGAGAAATGAGATGAAACAAAGATACAGCTGTAATTTTCCAGGTTTACTTATCGCTAATAATCCCGCAGGAAGTTGCAGCGCTTCGGTGCTCTTCTGCGCTTTTCGTGCACATAAAGGTGTCTTTGCTTAAGGGTGTAGTATCTGCATAGTTTACTGTAGGGATTACTATAGCATCTCAGTGTGTGTGTGTGTGTGTGTGTGTGTGTGTGTGTGTGTTGGAGGGGAGAGACAGGACAGACAGGCAGCAGAGATGTGAGCGGAATAAGATGCGCTTTGACGTTTTGCGTCTCCACATGGATGACACCAGGCATGCAGACAGTGTGTGTGTGTGTGTGTGTGAGAGAGAGAGAGAGAGAGAGACCTCCGCCTTGACATAAGACTAAGGTCATTGCATGCTGGGTGTCTGACAAAATCCCCTCTCCTCCTCTTCCACTTTCCCCTCTTACTCACCCCTTCTTTCCTTCCATCCCTGCTCTCCTCTTCTGTGCGTCATGCTGCGACGTAATAAACCGAAGGCGCAGGCAGTGCATGCCGGGTCTCTCTTTCTCTCTAACACACACACAGACACACACACACGCACACACGCACACACACACACACACACACACAAACACACGCACGCACACACACACACCACTGCGAGGACCCCGTTGACCTTCTGCATTAATCCTACCCATCTAAAGGTTTAGGTGTGACCAAAGCTGGATTTTTTAAACTTTAAGTCATTTCAGTGCTGACAGTGCCATGAGTCACCCCAGAGCGCGCTGGATCTTTTTCTTGGTGCAGAATTTGAATTTCTGGCCTCTAAAATCATCTGTGAGCTTGTCTCAGTTTGACAGTGTTGGGAGCTGATGGATGCCCCCCCCCCTGCTCTGAAGCCTGGTTCAGATTGTGCTGCTGTTTTAACCAAGAGCCCCACAAACAGCTTTAGACTGGAAAATGATACCCCCATTGTTTTGCTGGTTAGTCACCCCCCAGGGCCGTAACAAGGGTTCAGAAGTTAGTGAGGTCCAGAATGGGTCATTTTTTAAGGTGGAGCACCTGCAGTGACTAGCAGAAAAGGCCACACTTTGGAGGAGACAAGAAATACTATCCAAGCCAGGTGTTCTGATAAAAGCACTTTATTTTTTTCACTTAGGCGCTCCCACCTGTGTGAGTAGAATTGTGGAAGGTGAGTCCTGTGTGTAGAAAACAGTTAAATGGAATAAAATAGAGTATTACTCTCTTAATTCTTAGAATTATAATAGTACAAGGGAATAAGTTACTTACTCAAAGGCTCTGACCCTCACCGGTGCATAAAGCAGCCAATTATAATTCCTCATGAGTCATGCATAAGCCTGAACCCCGAAACACAGCTCATTCAGAGGCGGTGTGGGGCGGGACATAATGCTGTAATAATTCCCATAAAAGCCATCGTGAGCATCACATTGACTCATGAAAATTTATATATGCATATAGACAAAGCTGTGCTGACTGACAGCACAGAGGCACTAATCATGGCAGCACAGGATCAATAGAGGCCGGGGTCTACCACACCAGGCAAGACCCCAGGTGCAGGCTGTGCAGAGATGCCCCTGAAACAATCCAGCACATCACAGCAGGGTGCAAGATGTTAGCTGGCAGGAAATACATGGAACGCCATAACCACGTGGGCGGCAGAGTATACAGGACCAACTGTGCCGAGTATGATCAGGTTACCTGCAGCTGTCTTTGTTTCCAGTTCTCCTGAGCTCTCTCTCACATGCACCCAGACTGTCGGTCACCCCACGCAAGCCTGCCACCAGCTTGGGTTTTACGCTGACTTTAACCCAGAACAATCAAACTTTTAAACTCGATGTTTGGACAAGTTAGAAGAAAATGTCCTTGGTGTTAAGATCTAAAACTGGTGTCCAAAGAGACGGGAGTTCGAGGGTCCACACTGTATGTTTGGAAGGAGTGCAGACAGGTGAAGATGTCCAGAGTGCAGCGAGATGCAGGACAGACACTCTGAGCACTGAACTAACGGCAGCACTAATTAATAAAATGGTTGGTTTTAGTTGGTGGGGCTTTCAGTGAAAATCACCACACGCTGCTGCTGCTGCTCCTAAAGCTCCACTACATCCACTCAACCCAAGAGACTCCAGACTGCAGTTAAAGAGACATCACTGCTCTGCAACCGTGTGTGTCAATAGTTCCCATTATGTGCAGCGTGCACGTGCTCATATGTGCAGACACTATCAGCCCCTCTATCTGCACCATCACAGCCTCATCAGCTCCTTTATGGAAACAAATGGTGGCTGCTGGAGGACTATAATCAGGGAAAATTTGACCTTTGATTGTCATTGAGCTGAGCCGGTGAAGGCGAGGGGATGGAGAGGAATGATAAGGAAGAAGAGCAGAAGCCTGTGGTGTGAAGATCCAAAATAATATCCTGGTGTGTTTTTTTTTTTTGGTCTCATAAGTGGGTGTGTTCCCCTCTGGGGTTAGTTTTTTCTTATCTCCTCTACCTAAGGCTCCCGCCCATCCTCTTCTCTCTCTCTTATTTGCTGTGTCAGAAGAAGATCACAGCACATTGTGCTAGCTATGTGCCGGCCACGTTATCTAACCCCAGCTGATATTTTCATTTTTATAAATGTGTGCTCCAGACACTGTGAGGAGTGAGCTGAGAGTGAGGTCTGTGGCTGACCGTCTGCACACAGGGGAGACAGAGCAATAAAAAGTGGATGAAATATAAAAAATATCAGAGTAAAGTATCAGAGCCAAAGCAGGAAAAAGCAGTTATTTTACGTCCGTCGTCTTCTTTCTGTGCAGGAAATATATCTTTGTGAACAGGAAGTAGGTTTGTGCAGGTTGTCGGAACATGGTGAGAACGCCGTAAAGCAGCGTCTGTGGAGGACACCCTGTGACCTTGATCAGGGACACAGTGGCAGCATTGTTGGGACTGAAGAACTGAGGGAGGCTCACAGCTGCTGAGAGCATCAAAAAGGGGACGCAAGGCCACTTTATTCAGAATAAAAACACTGACATGAACAGTGTTGTTGTGCCTTTATGACCTTGTCATTGTTTATCAGTGCAGAACAAGCAATAGCTCAGCCTCTGACATTTTAATATCTGCTGCCTGCAAAGCTTTGGGTTTCCCATCATGTTTGGGCATGTGCTGCTACACATGAAGTTCTGCTGGGGGACAAACAGCCTCAGACTGCAGCACAGTGAACTCTGCACAACTGCTTCTGAATGAATTATGCGTATTTGGTCGCTCAGTCACAGTAGGATCACTTTCTGTGTGCTCAGATGCATGAATCGTGCTCCAGATCTGAGCTCGGGGTGAATTTGCCGGGACTTCCACTCCTGAGAAGCCTGTGGTATTGTGTACACACACATGTGCTGCTTTCACTTGCTGGCCCAATGAATCAGGCGCACCTGATTAGCAGTGAGGGTGTAGCTTGGCTTTTGCAGGAAACATTATGACTGTAAATGCAAAACCTTTTGAGTAATAATGCTAGAATGATTTACTTTTTAATGGCAGTAGTCCCGTAATGCAACAAGTTAACTTTAAGAGTAACGTTACCCAACAGTACAACAGCATTTTAGCAGGTATAAACTAACAATAAGGCAGCCCTCAGGGACAGTTTTTCCTTTTTACACTGAGTGAAAAAGAGAAGAAAGGCCAACGGAAAAAAGCTGACGCTGCATCAAAAGCAAAGCTCCAATATAAGAGCTCCATTATGAACACCGTCAGGCGGTTTTATCACAGTATTTATTTCTGCTAGAGGATCAGAATGGGTCTTGAATGAAACGTGACGGCAGTCTGAAGAGACACACTGCATGACAGAGCTCGTTATGGGTGATCGGGCCGCCCCCCCCCCCCTCAAACTTATTGCCTGCAGAATATTTCCTGCTGCGTTTCTTGTGAGGCGCATCTATTCTCGTATGAGGCCTGAGTGAGAGTGGCGGCTGCTAAAAATAGATCCGGGGTAAAAGAGTGAGGTCAATCAGAGATGGAGGGAGGGAAAATGTTACAGTAAATGTGGGTCAGCAGCTCGCTCTCTGTGCTTCTCTGTGTCACCTCGACTCCGAGCTTCTGCCAGGTGAGCCGCAGCAAAGGAAATAAGATGTGAGGCTGCAGTATCATTGTGCTTCAGCCTTTCGTCGCTCAGCTGTGTGTTTCCTGCCATTTAACCAAAGCATCAGCGCCTGTCATTGCACTCAGTTATCCTCCAGCAACACTGATGTGCAACAGTCATCACTCGGACAGCAGGACCGGCGCACAGAAGGGCTTTCAGGCGTACGGCAGCATCCACCCTCTCCAATCAAACTCGCGCTGATAAAATCGATCACACAGCAGAGAGTTTGGACCTCCTGTCTATCAATCGTCACCACAGTGGATTTAGGGCCACTTTACATGGAAAAAGTAATCAAAAGCAACAACCTGACTTTGATGAAACCTTCCAATAAATGTTCCAGCGAGACATTAAAGTTTGCACAGCAGACTCTCAGATGATTTGGAGCAGAACTGTGGGAGAACACTTCATTATTTGTTCTCACGTTCATGCTGAAACCTCATTAAAATCAACTTGATTTCAAAATGAACCTCGAGAAGCATCAGAGTTTAAACGGGTGCCGGCCCGTCTCATATGGACGATGATGATGTGAATGAAAAGAGGTCCCACATCCCATCAGCACTGCCCTCCTCAGCAGAAGAGCCAAAGAAAGCTGCTCTGAAACCGCACAAAACAGAAATGATTATTATTTCTGTTGCTTCTGCACATGTTATCATATTTTAGATACACACTCAACAGCCACTTTGTTAGGCACACCTGTTCAGCTGCTGTTAACGCAAACATCTAATCAGCCAGATGTGATCGAGACGACCTGCTGAAGTTCAAACTGAGTGTCAGAAGACTGACTTTTGCTGTGTTTCAATTCAGTTCAATTTTATTTGTATAGCGCCAAATCCCAACAAACAGTTGCCTCAAGGCGCTTTGTATTGTAGGTAAAGACCCCGCAGTAATTAGCAGAGAAACGGTCAAAACGAGCCCCAAGCAAGCGCTTGGCGACAGTGGGAAGGAAAAACTCCCTTTTAACAGGAAGAAGCCTCCAGCCAAACCAGGCTCAAGGAGGGGCTGAGGGCAGAGAGACAGGACAAAAGATATTAGTACCTACTCAGTGCGGGTTGGCACGCCTCTCCACGGTGTTTTGTTTCCATTGCAATTGAGACCACCTCAGTGTGGGTGGAGTCGATAGAGCAATGCGGTCGGAGGTCTCGTTGCTTAATTTGTATGCAACTCAAAGTGTGCTAGTTAGCTTTTGTCGACACTGCTGTGTTGTGTCCAGCACCGCGTTGACTCAGTGCAAGGTGTAGCTGACCGCTGAGTGTGTATCCAGTGATGTTCCCTCAGACCTCAGACGGATTTAATCTAAAGATGGGAGTGTCATGGTTCTCGGTCGCTGGCCCAGTCTGTTTAGTTCTTTTTTTGTGTAGTTTTGTTTTACGTGTGTGTTTCTTAGTTCTTCTTACAATTTCTCAGTTTGTTGTCTGGGTGTTCTGCTCCGGCGGAGCATGGACCATCATAGTGTTGTTTACAGTAAAATGATAATAATAGTGTAATTTTGTGAGATCCAAATTAAAACATCAGTGAGACAGTTAAAACTGCAGCTGGGGTGTAGGGGTCGCCGGGGGTCATGCAGTGACAGGAGGGGCTGCAAACAGCAGCTAAAATGGAACCTCGCTGGACTCCTTAGGTAAGCGCAAACTGCTGCTGATGAAAGGGAACTGAAAACGCCTGCGTTTGAAGATGCCCATTAAATGTTGTGATCTGTTGTGTTAAAAGCTGCATGTTTGTCTGGAGGACTTCAAATTGTGCTCTTTGGCCTGATTAGATCCCTGTTGCACTGACAGTGAAGTGCACATGGAGGCGATGCAGGAAACACAGGTGCTGTCGCCATCCCGTCGACATAGAGCTCAGGGTGTGTATTGATGCTTTGCTGTCGCAATGTCTGTTTACTAATTAACACTTAGGTGAATGATTAGTTATTATTTATAGTCTGGATCTATTCTTTTCCATTTACAATAAATTAAAATGAGGTGTGAGAGCAGAAAGCCATTCTGTGTTTCAGCTTCCCGCTCCTGTCGAGCTGCAGTCATTTACACCACCTGCAGCTACAACGCCCGGCTGCACTTATGAGTCACATTTGGACGACGTTCATTCAGCTCTTTCACTTTGTAGCAAATAAACACACCACACATAAAAAGTGTAGCAGTGAACGAGAGCCTTTGCAAGAGGACTGAGGACAGCTGAAACAACAGAAAGAAGCATGCATCCAACGTACATTCAAAGTGTGTGGACAGAAAATGTGAATAGATGTGAGAACAGAACAAAGGTGCAGAAACAGGAGTCGGTGTTTGTGACAGAGTGAATGGGACTAACAGCAAAACATTAGCAATAAGGTCAGAGAGAGCAGAACTGTGGATCAACGTGACGAATCACCAATTAGCAAAGGGAGGGGCAAATGGAAAATCATACCCTTAATCCAACACTTGAGTTTGTGTGATGTATGTTTATGAAACCGGAATAATCAGCTGTTAAAGGATAAATCCTTTAATGTCCTGCCTGTGGTTTGTTTTTGGATACAAAGTAAAAACATCCTCTGGAAGTGAGATGATTCCAGACTTTTTGTGAGGGTTTGCAGACACACAGTCAAAACTGATTTGGACCTGTTGTCTATAAACAGAAAAACTCCTATTTGGTTGTAAATGTGGCACCAGCCCCTTCAGGGTTTTCTCCTCGTGCAGCTCTGGCCCGCTCCCGGTGCTCCTGTTATTTCGAGCTCTTATAGGTGTGCTGGAGCTCCTTCACCGTAATAATGTCAGGGAGGTCTGACTCACAGGGAGGGGCAGAGGCAGAGAGAAAACTGCTACAGCCAGATGTAAACATTTGTTTGTATATATGAGTAGATGGAAGAAGTTTTAGAGGCAGAGCTGAGGAGGGGTCCACTCTCAGTGCTGAAGGGGAGATGTATGCCAGATGAGCTGATGTGCTTGGAGGAAATCTACATAATCCACGGAGCTGTGTGTTTCCAACATGGAGTGGCTTTGCGGTTCCCTCTTACTCAATGGGGGGGTATGGAAGTGCCAGAGTTGGCAGCCATAGTTTGAGGCTGAGACTGAGCTGAGACGCCACACACAACAACACTTCCCATCAGCACGCAGTGCCAGCTGGCTCACAGCTTGTGTGTGTGCAGTTCATACATTTACTGTTTGCACTTCTGCTGCTTGGAGAAAGGGGGGGGGGGGGGGGGGCCTTCGTCGACA
>VUQK01004458.1:3394-17905 GCA_015106715.1 Bujurquina vittata | reverse complement strand
AAATACAACAACATAGCTTTGTTTCTCACTGATGAACACAGAAACATATTCTCTCATCTCACACACACGCACACACACACACACACACACACACACAGAAAGAGGAGAGCAGGGAGCAGCTATTTGGTATACAACAGTGACATCTTCAGTTGGTGGGCTGGAAGGCTGAAGACAGAGCAGAGGAAAGAGACGGAACAATAGAGGAGCACCTTTAAGCAGCTCTGTGTGTTTGTGTGTGTCGTGCAGGAAATGTGGGTAATTACTGCCATTTATAGAAAAAGAAAAAAAAAAGGCTCTGTGAATATGCTCAAAGTGCATTCATTAACATTTGCTTAGCACTATTCCACCAAGTAACAGAGCAATGCTTCCATTGGTTGTGCAGCGAGAGCTGTTCCAAGTTTCCTGGCATAGCAGAGAGCAGCTGATTGACTCAAAGCATCAGCTTAAACCAGGTCATACTGGAAATGTTCAGTCACACCGACATCAAATCAAGATCAAATCCCAGGTCAGATATACTTCTGTTAAATGAGGTAGTCATATAATGTATTCACAGCTCGTAGTTAATTCCCACGAATGCATGTTGAGACACTGTATGCGTCTCACTGTAAATTCAAATAATTTCTCTTATTCTTCGCCGTCTCACTGAGCTCCCACGTCCCTGGCTTCCATGTGACTGATTTATGCCTGTGTTCAGAGAATATTAGCCGTCTATATCCACATAATGTATTCACATTTGGTTCCATCCGTACTACCGAGCCAGTTTCTAAACCCATCCCACTTACTCCAGCAAGGCTTTAAAATAATACACGGGCATATTCTACACATCCACCCACAGGCATCTATACAAGTGCAACACCAGCATACAGTTGTAGAATAATAGTGTTTGTAGTCTTTGTAGTAATTGGATATATAAGTTCAGAGCGCATTTAATGCGACTATAAAAAAGTTCCTCAAAGTAGGTAAAAAAAAAACAGCTTCCATGAAAAGGTCAAAGGTCACAGGTTCATCTCCAATACTGCAAACCCCTGCAGACAAAACATGTGTTTATGATGTCCTCATGATGTCTTTATGTACAGCTCTTAATGTTTCTAAGCTTTCCTGTGTCCCTCCCTGAGCAGCAGCATTCAACAACCCCTGCACCATTCATAAACAGTGATTTACACTCCATAACTCTATTAAACGCTACAGTGTAGCTGTAAATGACCTTTAATGTGTTTATAACTTCCTGTCGTAAAGCGTCTTCATCTGGCATATAAACATACAATTTTACAATATAGTCAAAGTGCACATCTTCATGGAGACTGAATTTCACCTTTATCAGCTGGATACTTTTTGTTGATAATTGTTACATAACACAGTTAGATTTATTCATGTGTATAGTAGCTGCCACAACATCAGATTTTCCCTTAATAAATGTATCAATCACATTCATCTATAAGTTTGTCTTTTTAGATAAATGAAATGAAATTTAAATACACGTGCCTGCAGGTGTTAACAGAATCTGCAACCATAACTGGACAACAGAATACAAAAAGAACAATTACATGGTTATTGATGAAATTATCGCATGTACATTGACATTACTTAAATATTTGAAATGTCCCAGTGGTTTTCAGTACCCTGGCATTGTGAAGCCCATATATGAAGTCTGGAAAATAAGGTGTGAAAGCTGGATGCTAAAAACAAACAAACAAATAATTAATGAAAATAAACACCCTTTGCTTCACAGAGGTCACTGCTTCATCTAATGTTGCAAAAGCGAGCAGCCAAAGCATACAGTGCTTAACAAATGTATCATACCAGCGCCCGATGTAAGGTTTGCACCACAGCTGCCCTAAATTAACACCATCAGTAATTACCAAAATCATTGTTGTGTATCTGTTGAATCCATCAATATGCACAAGCTCGTTAATTAAATTTTAATGCTAAAATATATTATTTTTGTTATCCATGAATTTTCATATTTACTGCAGAAAAAATGGGAACACACATTATTATGTTTCGGTTACAATTCCATAATGCACTTATTTATTTGCATTCCTGAACTGAAAATGAGTTTTGGTGTTTGGGTGCTGAACGCTTGATTCATTTCCGATTTCTCAGAGAAGTCCAGGGTGGCTGCTCAAATTGGGAGGTATGAATAGTTCATTTCAGTTTGTTATTTGCCAAATAAATAACAATATATTTATATATTTAATATGTTTTTAGTTTTAAACAAAATTTTCACAGGTTTCTAGGATATTTGTGTTGTTGTTTTTTGGGTTTTTTTGACAGGTGGTCTAGTAAATTTGCTAAGCACTGTGTGTTCAGGTCCTTTACAGTATGTGCAGTTCCTGATGTTTCTATCTGAACCATCACTGGTAGCACCTCGTTTAATGGCAGTTATTATAGACAATGATTTACAACACTTCATAACTCTATTAAACACTACAGTGTGGCTGTAAAAGGTCTTTAATGTGTTTGTAACTTCCCTGTAAAACATTATGTTTTACAGTGTAGCCACTAATTTACTACGTGAATGCTTATATAACTACAGCTTACAATACTGCAGTACTGTATGGTTAATCTTTGCTGTATACGCACTGTTCCTCTGTAGAGTACAGCTGTCACAGTATCAGACGATGTCTATAGAAAATTTGGAAAAATATCCGTAATTCCTCTATAATTTCTAAATAAATTTGAAACAACCACAAAAGCATACAAAAAAATACAATTATTTAAACTGTGACAGTTGTATTATTGAGACAATATCAGTACTTTATTTTAAAATATCACCATTATGTTATATATCTAATGCTTTGCTGTTTCATCAAATGTGTTCATACCAGTTTCAGATTATTCAGGAATTATCATCACTGATGAATACATTCCTTACATGAGGTTTTTTTTTTTTATCTACAGATTAATTTAGAGCAGTATTTGTGTAGAATGAGCTTACAGTGCATACACACTACTAAATGCTGCATGGAGGCCTGATCAAGGAACTATTTGGCCCCCTGCCAGATAGCCTCGATACATGTCTTTGTCTGATGTTTGGACTTTGTGTTTGCATTTTATATTACTGACATTTACACTAATAATAAGACCGCACATTATGATTTAAAAAAAAAAAACATAAAAAAGGCCAAGACCTGAGGAGAATTACATACTGTGATCGTTCAGCATTATCGAGGAGCTCGGGTTTGCATTATTAGGCTGTTTTCATTTTGACAGAATTTGATTGGGAAAAGTCTGCGTTTCTGTAACCACAGCTGTCAGTGTTTCTCCTTGAGCAGAAAAAAATAAGGACACAACACCTTTTTTTGTACAATTCTTTATTTAACGTGCAGTGACATGATCTATGTGCAACTTAACAGATTATTTTAAGACTTCATGATGATCCCAGGGACAAACCCCTAAAAGAATGGTGGCTTTGTGTGTGTGTGTGTGTGTGTGTGCGTGTGTGTGTGTGTGTGTGTGTGTGTGTGTGTGTGTGTATGTGTGTGTGTGTGCGTGTGTGTGCGTGTGTGTGCGTGTGTGTGTGTGTGTGTGCGCGTGAGGTGAATATGTTGGCTGCAGTGGTTTATGAGGAAATACAGAACTTAACACACCTCTGAGTTTAAAGAACTCATATTGCTGATCAGCCTCAACAATACGAATAAAAAAAAAGACACAATACGCCGCTCGCATAATACTTGAGACTGGCATCTGAGATGTCATTTACATATATTAGCATATAAAGTAATTGGCACAGATGCCAAGGAAGCAGCCACAAACAGATTAATTGTCATCGAGCAGTCGTGGTGACATAGTTAAAAATGAGCTCCTTTTAAGGCACCAATTATCAGAGAATTTCCAAAGTAACCTTTTTTTTCATCAGCCGTTCCCTTCCCCACTGGCTCCCTCGTGCACACACACTCATGCGTACACACACGCGCACTAAAAAACAGACCCATAATATGCATAGTATCAGCATCCTAAATGTATAAATATTGTAAATAGCTGTCTGTCGTCTTTCAAGTTGTGCCTTTGAAATAAGGCCGCGCCGCATCCTGCTCTGAAAACAAGCACATGTGCCTTTGTTTAGCACACATGAGAAGAAACGGTGGATTCTCACACACACGATTGTGAGAATCTGTAATGAATTTTCACAGATCGAAGTAACAATGTCTCTGTTGGGGCTTCCATATGCTCTCTTCTTCTTCTTTTTATTGCTCCAGTTTAGGCACAAGTATTGCATGTGTGTGTGTGTGTGTGTGTGAGAGAGAGAGAGAGAAGACTAAACATCATTGCATGCATATATCTCTGTACAGATTTCAAAACAAGCCTGAGTTTAGTGTTGCCCACACTGAGACACACCTCCTCGTGCATCAGCAGTGCTCTGACCCTCCTGATCTCTCAGTATACGGTCCATCCTGAGCAAGACTAATAGATTGGGACTGTGCTTCCCTCCTCCCTTCTAATAATAATTGGTTAGTAGCTCCATTTGTAGGGTTGTCTTCCCGAATACAGACCTGACAAATGAGCTTGTTTAAGCCGCCTGCACCTCAGAGGGCTTTAAATGCTCGTTCCTGGCAGCCACTGTACAACCATCCAAACTAATCTTGAGGTGGCAGTGAGGGAGAGAGGGAGCAAACACTGTTAAACTGAAATTAGAGTTCAATCCAGGCCACCAATGCAGCCATAAGGCCCAGCAGAGCAGAGATTTCAGTGTGTTTCATTCAATTTTGGTTTGAAAAGCTCAGAAAGGCTGAAATGAATGGACCAGGTTAGATCTTCAGTGTCACTTTAAAGGCACAATCTATGATTGAAATCCTTTTAAAAATATTACTACAGTGCAGTTTTCTCTCTGTCACTGAGGTGACTCATTATGAATGATCACACATGCACATCTTGTGTTTTGCTGCCATCTTGCTGTCTGTCGGGTCTTTTTTTAAACTCCACTGTGGCATTTTTCACTGACAGGGTTGTAGACACAAACTGTACATTTATTTAAAGCCTCCAGATATATTTATATGCACATATACTCTGTTAATGTAGTTTTAGTGCTCAACGTGTATTTAATATGTTATTGTTTAGCTTTTTGGGTGACATTTTGATGGGTTTGTGAGTTCTGTTCTCTCGCAGCTGGAAGCTTCGGGGTTTATTTCATAAATTTTATCATGACTGAATGTGTGCATAACAGAGTAATTCTAATTATTCGCTGCATCCATTTTTTTATATAGTAACTTTTAATGAAATTTTTAAAAAGAAAAGAAGGAGGTTGCAGATTTATTGTTTTTATTCAGATATGTGTAGATAGGAAATGATATCCAGCAAAGGGCCAGGGGGCCGAAATCAAAGCAGGAAGTGAGCTGCTGGAGGCATTTCAGTTTTGTGGTTTGTGCCCCAAACTCACAGCAAAATATATAATAGCTACAACCCAATATGTTTATTTGTTTGTGTATTCTAATACTCTTCACCTTGGAGAAACACAATGTTTAGGTCACTCTATGCACATTACATGCGCACACACTGACCTCATCAGCTGAAACTTCAGTCTGTTTTATGTGAACATCCCCCACTGGAACAGTGTGTATATGTATATTATTACTGTGAAGACACACATAAGCACACGCGGTATTATGACTCAATCCTACATACATTGTCATGCTGCTCCAATTACTCACCAGAGTATTACATATTGATTAATGCACCAATAAAAATAGTCCCCACCAAAGGAACGGTTCCTTCTGTTTGAGCACTACAGGTAGCAGCTGTTATACAAAATCAGTGAATCTGTTATGAAAATGAAACTGCATATTTGTGAGCACTTCATAAAGATTGAAGTCTTCGGCAGGATACTGCTCAGAGCTGAGAGTTGATTTTAGTCAACTCTTTAGTCGATTTCAATTTTATTACTAAACACTGCCGACTTTGTAAGCAGTCCAACTGTTTGACTGAAATTATTTTTAGATACGGAAAGACTGTGCAGCATTTGGCAAGTAATTTTCAGTTTATAGCGAATAAATTCCCCAGTAATCATTTTTGTGAACCACTGCAGGATCCAGACCTCCAGGTTTGGCACCATTCCTTTAAAGGATTGTTGAAACCACTTATGCAGTAAGAACAGTGGAAAAATATAGTAATCTGACTTTATAGTGCGTGTTCATGGTACCGTGTGTGTGTGTGTGTGTGTGTATCTCTCTGTCTGTGTTCTCCCTTGTGTGTTTATATTCTTTAATGACTTTCTAATTCAGGGCCAGCAGGAACCTGCCTTTATCTCTATTAGTTTAGTAGCTGGGCAAACAAAGAGAGTCTGTGGCCATGGCACCGAGCCAGGAGGAGACTCACCCGCATAAGCACTTGTCCATCTGTGTCTCCTCCTCCACCTCCTTCACTCTTATTCCTCCTCCCTGGGTGTGAAACACTCTCCTCCTCCTCTCTGTTGGTAAAAGGAAAAAAAAAGGTTTGGATTCCAGACTCAGGAGTCCACTTACTCAGTCTAGAGGTATTGATTATTCCTCTCACTGATCAAGTGCAGAAAGACAGAGAGAGAGAGAGTTTGTGTGTGTCTGTGTGTGTGTGTGTGTGTGAGAGAGAGAGAGAGAGAGGCAGAGAACAGTAAATTACTTGGGTTTAGCTGAATGTATGCCGCCTCTTTTCCATGTAATGACAAATAGAAAAAAAGATAATATGAAATAAATTTACACAACAAAGGAAAGACAAAATTAGGGAAAAGTGGTGAGATGTGGGATCTTATGCACAGAGATAACTTTCATCCATCCATTTTCTTCTGCTTATTCGGCCGGGTCACGGGTGCAGCAGCCAAAGCAGAGAACTTAGACCTCCGTCTCCCCAGCCATCTCCTCCAGCTTACAGCATCTGGGGAAACACTGACATGTTCCCAGGCCAGCCATGAGATCTGATCTGTCCAGCATGTCCTGGGTCTGCCCCAGGGCCTCCTTCTGGTGGGACATGCCCAGAGCACCTCACCCAAGTGGTGCCCAGGTGGCATCCTAGTCAGATGCCCAAACCACCTCAACTGGAGCAGCGGTTCTACTCTGAGCCCCTCCCGAATGACTGCACTCCTCACCCTATCTCTAAGGGAGAGGCAAGCCACCCGTCAAAGGAAGCTCATTTTCCGCCACTTGTATTCACAATCTCTGGTTTGCTACCCAACGCTCGTAACCATAGCTCAGGGTAGGGATGCAGCTCGACCGGTAAATCAACAGCTTTGCTTTTACACTCAGCTCTCTCTTCACCACAATAGTCTGTTGCAGTGTCCACATCACACTTGGCTGCAAACTCCTCCAGTGTGAGCTGTAGGTGACCAGCGAGCCAAAATTCCTCCACAACAATGCAAAAGACTGATTACTGGTTACTGCAAACACTGCCAAGGGTGGCACAACCAGTTATTAGGTTTAGGGGGCGACTGCTTTTTTCACACAGGACCACATGGTTTGGTCAGCTTTTTCCCTTAATAAATGAAATGTATTTTATTTATTTCATTCATTTAAAAACTGTGTTTTGTATTTACTTTGGTTTATCTTTGTCTAATAATATTTGTTTGATGATGTGAAACAGTGTGACAAATATGCAAAAAAAACCTAAGAAATCAGGAAGGGGCAAATACTTTTTCATAGTGCTGCGCATACTGTTATACTGCTGGATGCTCATATTATACATGGCTAAGGTAGGAATGTGTATGCACAAAATTTAAAACTATAATATTAGAAAAATATGAAGATGTTAAACACACAATAGAGACTGAAAACAACACAGCTGCTGCAGACAAAGTGTGTAAGAGGAAAAGCACTATAGAATAATATCATATTACTGAAATCCCAGGACAGAAAACCCTGAAGTTACCTGAATAAGACAGCATCCTGCTTTGTAGTACAGACTGTTGTAGTCCAGTGGCTGGACTTTTGGAGAGGTATGTTGTCCTCTTCTTCACTGATCTGGGATTCCGCTCAATAATCCTGGGTTATCTTTCTGTCTGTTGCTCTCATTTACGTTTCATGATGCATCAAATGTTTTCAGTTGGTTAAAGATGTGGACTGCTGGCAGGACAGTTCAGCACCTGGTCTCTTCTACTACAAAGCCATGCTGCTGTAAAAGATGCACTATGTAATTTAGGCCTTTCCGGAAAAAGAGCTGGATGGGAGCATATGATTCTCTAAAACCTGCATACATGGTGTCATGTTTCCCAAAAGGAATTTAAAATTTTGATTCATCTGACCGCAGAACAGGTTTCCACTTTGCCTCAGTCCATTTTAAATTAGCTGTTTCCCATAGAGGACTGTAATGTTTACATATGGATTCGTCTTTGTACAGTATCATCAAGCTTCAACCTGCATTTATGGATGTAATGAGACTCACATACAATGATTTCTGGAAGTTTTCCTGAGTGCATGCAGGGATTTCCAATAGAGAAATCATCTGTTTTTAATGCAGTGCCACACGAGCGCCTGAAGCCTGCAGGCATCCAATATTGATTTTCCACCTTGTCCCTTGTGCACAGAGATTTCTCCAGATTTCCTGAATCTTTTGATGATGTGTTGTAGTTGATGAGGCATTTAAAGTCTTTTTAATTTTACATTGATGAACATTATTCAGAAATCACTCCACAATTTGTAGACTGAGGTTGTTACAGATTGGTGTTTGGTAAGTGATCCAAAAATACAAAGTCCATAAGACATAAGATAAAACTGCAACAACAGTTAGGAGCGCTTAAGGATGACAGACATAAAGAACAAAAGGAAACTCACAAAAACACGTGATGTAATTAAGAGAAATAGAAACATCAGGGTAACAAGACACAGCTGAAACTAATTATGACAATAACAAAGAAAGTCAAGCCAACAGGAAGGCATTAGACACAAGTGGCTAACAAAATTAAGCAGGAAGTAACTAAACAGGGTATCACATAACAAAGAATTGACAACAAGATACAAGAGGATGCTGGAGAGGCAAGAAAAAACTAAACACAAGCAATCAAATATATTAATAAATACAAAACCCAAGTCTTCCGAATGCCCTCATGGACCATGTTACCTCAAATGCAATCGGAAGACTGAATAATAGGATGTTGTGCTGTTTTTTAAAAGTTTTATTGAAGCTTTATGTATCTATATGTGTTCATGTGTGTTGATGATTATCATCAGTTGGGGAACCCAAGACAATATACCTCTGATGTGGACAAGAAAGCTATTCTATTCTAAAACATAGAAGTCTTAACAAAATTACTAAACAAAACACAAAATCTTAAACAGAAACTAAACCAGATAAACTACAAAACAAACCTGTTTGTGACACCGCCCATCGTTACCTCTCAGAAACCCTGCCTCTCTGTAATGTTTAATACCAAATGATGTGACTGACCTGTTGCCAAATAACCTAATTAGTTGCAAAGGGTTCTTGCAGTTGTTTCTTTTTAGTTTCTTTTGAGAGCTAAAAGTTCAAGCTTCAGACTACCCTCTACATACCGTTTGAGACAGTTGTTTTTTCTACTATTAGTTCTGCATGACGTCGCAGAGAGCGGATATCCCTAATGGAGAAAAGTGGTCATCCAAGGCTCACAGCTTCACCTGTGAGCACAGCAGCCCCACCCAACAGCTGTTTAAACCTGCTGCAAGGTGCAGCCTGTCAGACAAAAGTAGCCCTGAAGAAAAGTGGGTTCCTGACTTTGGTAAAAGTAGTAATAATAGTAGTAATAACAATATTACATTGCAAAATCTGTGCAATATCTGTTATTCACTGCAATATTAATAAAAAAAAGTAAATTACGGTGCAAGGAGGAGGGAAACTCTGAGGGCAGCTCGTTACTTTGTGTTCACCTCATCTGTCTCATTACATGACATATGCTCCGCACTGTTAGAACAGCCACTTGCTGTATGTGGATTGTGTGGTTGGTGAGCACTGCCAAAATAAACCCTGTGACTGTGGAGACAGGCTGGGGACACACTGACATTTTACTACTGCGCTCCAATGAGAAAACAGATCCTTTCACCACCCGTTGGAGTATTATTAATAGAACTATCTACCACGTTATACCCAAAGGCTTGCTGTGGATTAGTTTGTGCATCAGTTTTGATGAGTAAAATCTCAGTATTATTTAATCTTTATATGTTAGCACTAACAGATATGTGTGTTTGTGCAATGTGCCCAATGTATAGATGCAGCTTGCCAAGCAAGCATGCTGGAGTTAGCTGATACCTTATACACTCAAGGTTTCAAAGTGTCCAGGAACCAATGAGGGGTACTTTTTGCATAAAATTTAAAAAAACAGGCTGTAACCTATAAAATGATACTGACTGATAGATGATACTCTGCTGTGGACATGGGCAGCTCATGACCCTACAGCTTACTAGACCGTCTGATGACCAAATTTACGTCACTTGGCCCTGAGAGAAAAAGTCCATAAAGGCTGTCTTGCTGTCTTGTTTCCATAAAGTGCCTAAAATTTTGCACTTATGGCAAAGCTTTAATTGTGGTTCAAACACAAATCGAGGTCTTCAGGCTTTCCTGATGGCTCCCCGCGTGTATGTTGGCATAAAATAATTCAGTGAGAGAGCTCTTCAAGAGTTTCTCCACAACCTGCGGGCTCAAAGTGTGATCATACATGAAAAGCACCGGCAGTCAGCTCAGAGCAGTCCCAGGGGGGGTTTGGCGTGGACGGACACATTTCCAACATTCCCTCCAGTTTACTCTGCGTGTGTTTTTAGGTGCTGTATTGTATCTTGTCATTTAGTGCTATATGAATAAAATTTTATTGTGTGTTTGTAGTGTACTTGCAGATACCCAACAGCATGGCTGCGTGTGAGGGTGAAAGTGTGTTCCTGAGCCTCTTCTGACCCCTGTCACAGGGTATGGCGTGGTTGGCATCCCTCTTTCTCTCTCACCAGAAGGCAGTGGCTGTGAACTCTGACCCCCACCACCAACAACATGTACACACTCACAGAAACAAACACAAACACACACACGGACCTTTTCTACCAGCAGAAGGTTGCGTTTCTGTTCTCCACATGAATGCCTCCTCCTCCTCCACCACCTCACCTACCCTCTGTGCTGGCAAAGACATCTGGGTGTGTGTGTGTGTGTGTGTGTGTGTGTGTGTGTGTGTGTGTGTGCGTGCGTGTGTGGGTGTGTGTGTGTGTGTGTGTCAGACGGGTTGCTGCGTGGTGAGCATGCCCTCTGTCATTCACGCAGAGCAGCTCTGTCCAACTGTCACTTCCTGACAGGCTGATAATCAATCTCTTTATTAACTGCTCTGCTGCAGACCGCCGCCACTGGGGGGGGGGGGAGAAAACAGAAGCACAGGAGTCAGGCAGCAGCTCGGGAAGTTAGAGTTTGGGACTTAGTTGAGGAAAAGGCTGATTTGGTTGCCTTTTTTTAGAAGGCTATATCAAACTTTAATGACACAAATAATCCTTGAAGGAGGAAAAGTGGAGTGTTTTTGATGGTAAATGGTTGTTGCTGGTGACTGAAAGGGAAAATTTGATTTTTTTTTTTTCAAACTTTGGAGAGAAGAAATTAAAAAACAGCAATAGTTTAATCGTGCTTTATTTGTCTTCTCAGCTCAGAGAAAGCAAAAAGATGCGCCTTCATTTTCACACACAAAGAATGTGACTTAAAAAATATACTCAAAACATGCAGTTATTGTGTGATTATTTCCACTATTCAGTCTGTGGTGTGCTGGGGGAAAACTCAGTAAAGAGAAAATAATGACTGAATGCTCCACTGAACAGCTTCCTTCCTGCCGCAGCTATATTCTGAATGCACTTGCATTGCATTTGATTTAAAAGTCAATCAATGTTAATCAAATTTAAACATATACATTATATTTCATTACCTTTTTCCAGGTGCTCATTTGACCGAGAGGTGTTTCACTGACGACACTCATTTATCACGCTTCAGGTCCACTCGGGCGTTTGTCTCTTTTTGAAACCAGCATTTTTAACAACCATGAAAGTATCTTTTCTAAAACGCTACTCTTGTTGTGAAAATCTGTTTCCATGTTTAAAAAGACAAAGAGAAAGGGATGACAGAAGTGGGGAGGGGGGCTCAAGCTGCCATCCAGACCTGCTGCTGCTGTTGGCTGTTGGGATGCTGGGCTTTCCTGTCAGCATCACACCCATCGTCACGGCGATAATTTATGAGGCGGGAAAGTGCATCAGTGATTCTGGCGACCAGCAGCCAGCCAGGACCACAGCTCTGTCCTTTTATTCTCCATCCTTTTTTTTCAGTCACTCCTGCTTTCTTCTTTAGTTTTGGAAAATTCTCAAGCCAATAAATATGAATCCACTTTTAGCCGTGAGTTAGAAAAATTAGGGAATTCAATGCAAATCTTAATATAAATAATATCTAAGCAGATAAAGCAGAGTGGGCACATAAAAGTATATCATAGCATTTAATCACAAAAGAAACTCCTGAAGTGAAAGAGTAACCCGGGGCCAATTTAAGCACTCACAGCAGCCACGGGGACTGTTGACATTATATGTCCACACACCACTTTGGTTCACATCAAAATATCTCTCATGAAATCTTTGGATATTCATGCTCCCCGCAGGAGGATTTGTAATGATTGTAGTGAGTCCATAACTTTTCCCCTAAACTTCAGGGGAAATCATTTCAATCCCATAATTCACAAGTTAACATTTTCCTCACCAGAGTATTGTTTTGAATTTCACAGTAACTCATCGCATGATATGAAAACACTGATTGCTGGAATATTTCATCGTTGGTGGGAAATAGTGTTAACGCCATAGTTTAGGGTTCTCCCCCACTTCAAATGTTACCAGCTTACTGAAGGGTCAGTATTAATTTTAATCACGGCCCTAGCCCTCCTGTACTTATTCATGGGCCAGCATTGTCATCCAGTGAAAAACTGAATGTTGTTAGCTGGAATAATTGCATATGAGATCTCTGCTGCACTTGTTGCCCTGGTACTCTCAGAAGAAGAGTTTTCTATCTTCAGACTTTGTGAGATCTGGGATCTCTGTGAGATGCATACATGCATCCATTTTCTTAACTGATAGAAGATTAAATAATTTCCAATCAACTTCAAAACCACACTTTTTGCAAAAGTCTTGAGCCACCCCTTATTTCTTTATATTTTATATGGGAAATTTTTAAATACCACAGCAATGGATGGATGGATGAAAACTGTAAACAAAAGTGTGGCCATGTTCCTGAATTCAAAATAAGTCATTTTTTGTTCTGTTTTTTTCTCATGTCACTAATTTAAACTTGAATACACCAGTGTATACCATTTCCGTTGTTATATATAAGAATGCATTCATTAATTTCTGTCCCTTTTTTCCTGTGACAGTAAGAAATCCATGTGAATGAATTATAACTCATTTTAAATGATACTGTGTGTCTTGAAACATTTTTGTTGTTTAGCTTAATGGGAGCAACTGACTGTCTCCTCTGTGCACAAAGTCTGGGATCATGTTGTACAGCACCGTCATAAGACATCACAAATATATTGTAGGTTGTCAGAGAAAACCTTTATTGGCACAAATTGATAGAACGTTGCTTTTTAGTGATTCAAATGTAACAAAATGATTGTTTCATTTTCTTTTTAGGGTGTCACAGCTGGATTGATTGATTTGGGCCATGTGTTTAGGAGGTCTTTACCTTAGAATCTTAAACTCCTTGAGGGGAGAGCAGTTGTGACTAGGACCTGTAAACATAACATAAAACTAATGACCTGCAATGGAAAATCATTGTTCTAATGTTGATACTGCAGAAATTAATGGTTTTGTCCTCATGTCTGTTAAACAGGACGAGTTTCTGCAGGAGACTCAGGCAAGGCTTCGGTCAGAAATCACCCAGCGCTGCCGCGCCAACGCCGGTCACCTCACTGCGGAAACCCCTGAAACTTCAACCAGCGAGGCCACAGATAAGCTGAGAGCATGACTACAGCACACACACACACACACACACACACACACACACACACACACACAGAGAGAGGAGCAAAAATGGATAACCTTGTACAGATCACCTCAGACACCGTGCATGGATTCACTCACAGAGACAATGTGTCCCACTGTCCCCAATCTAAACAGCTGACTAGCGGATATATGCGAATAATAATTCCATGGCAAATAATGATAACCATAAAACTCCAAATCCGGGTAATAAAGGCGGAATACAGCTCCCTAATGAAACGCTGGCCTCCCCGCTGCTTCAAACCTAATGTTCCCGCTGAGCTGCTCACCACTTTCCA
Organism: Bujurquina vittata; assembly: GCA_015106715.1. Lineage (NCBI taxonomy): Eukaryota > Metazoa > Chordata > Actinopteri > Cichliformes > Cichlidae > Bujurquina > Bujurquina vittata. The sequence goes on along the minus strand of VUQK01004458.1, from coordinate 3,705 downwards.
TAAAGCAATTTTGCAAGCCCACTTCAAATGTGAATCACCTAGAAATGAAGAGAAATGCCCACACCCCACACCCCACCCTGCTCCAAACTTCTGAACTCCTCCACCATCAACCCCCCTCCCTCCACTTCTCTCAATGCTCACACTAGAGCGCTGTGTGTGCCGCAAATCCCTGTTTGCTTATGTTCCATCACCGCTTAATGTTCACAGTGATGCATTGTGGGACAATCCTTAGAGTGGGGTTGTGTGTGTGTGTGGGGGGGGGGGGGATGGAGGGTTTTTCTTTGGACGGGGTTGGCAGGACGCCCCGGGTG
>VUQK01004457.1:4769-16144 GCA_015106715.1 Bujurquina vittata | reverse complement strand
GGGGGGGGGGGGGGGGGGGGGGTGGGCGGGGAGGGGAGGGATGGAAAAGAAAAACATGCAGATCGGTGCTTTGAATTGCGTAGTTATAGTGAACTCAGATTTGTTTTTGTGTGTTTAATTTTCTGAGCAGCATGACCATGATATACCAGAGTTGCCAAGTGTTGCTTGTTCTAATTTATTCTCTGCTGACAAAAAGAAGAAAAAAAAAGACTTTCCCCCATGTACCTTTTTTTTTTCTTCAAATGCCATCATTTGTTACTGTTCAGAGGAGGTTGTGTACCCACGATGTTAGGGTTGTTCACTGTCAGTGTTTAACCTTTTCAATATGATATCCCAAGGACCTTTGGTGGCTACTGTGCGGTCCCAGAAAGGCTTGTCTGCAGATTTTATACGCACCGTTTCTTCTTCAGGAACTTGCACGATCCCTCAGAGTGGGAAAATGTACTATACATAAGGTACAATTAGATAACAGTGGCTCACTTTGAAGAAGTATCAGTCTAACAAGGGCCTTATTTTGGTAACAAATTCATGGAATGGCACTTGAGCAGCATAGTATCTGTCTATTGTTAAGCTAGTGTTCCAGGATGGGGAGACTGGAACAGGAGAGACACAGACCTCACTCTGACAGAATCTAATCACGAGTTGTCCTAACATATTACAACTGACTTAAACTCTATCTTCCCTCACAGTTAACTCTCACTAATTCAGAATCAAAATAACCAGCGAGACTGAGACAAGGAGAGAAAGTGAGACAGGGAGGCGAGATTAGGAGATGGTGGGGGGGGGGGAAACACACACACATACACATCTCTTTCTGACTGAAATAGAAGAGTACTTCCGGCTCCAATTTCGGCATATGCTAGGGCGAGCCGCAGAAAGATAAATGAGCTCTCCAGCACCAAGAGGAAACCGATTCTTTATCTGGCATGCCTCTATTTACTGACATTAAGAATGATAATATCAATCAGCAAGCTGTCAGCAACCCAAGTGGGCTGTGAGGAGAACAAAGTTTCCACTGTCTCCCTTATGAAACGTTTACAAGGAGATGTTGATGTACCTGCCATTCAGGTGCAAATAATGTCATCACCGCACGCCCTGATCGGGGCATGCTGCTCCACCTTAGTGATGAGTAAAAGTGCCCAGGGCCCTTTCCCAAACCTAGTGTTCATAGCTAGGAAAAATAAAGCTGACGGGTTAATGAGCTAGCAATCGCCACACCAAGGAGAGCAGCATAGCACCAACATGTCTGTACTCCCCATCTCCCTGTGAAATATAGCTGTGGGTAACAGAATTTTTTTCTACCTTTAGTGGTGATGAGCAGGAGAAAACACATGGCAGCAGCATCAGGGAAGCGTCTGTGTAATTACTTTTGGCCATCTTTCAAACCTTTCTCTCTCAGGAGAGAGATGTGTGACAACATATGACAAGAAAGCCAACAGGCTTTCCATACAGAATAATGGAATCCATCATCACTGAGGCAGACACACCTGTCTGGCTTTGAGAACAATGCCACACTGCCTATTTATTAGGTGCCAGAAAAGTTTATGTTTGTGCGGTGACAGTGACAGCAACTTGATCCTTTTCATTTTTGGAAGGGGGATCTCAAGCTTTGGGGAAAGGAAGGAGGAGGGGAAAGTCTGACTCACATATTTTCTTCTCTCGGTGGTGCACAGTGAGTTCTCTTTTTTCCTGATAGCTGTCTGCTAAGGAGTCAGAAGACAAATAACAAAGACTGTCATTCTCCAGGAGGATTTCACTAATTCTTTTTTTTTTTTCCCCCAACAGAAAGATATTATATCCTTCTGACACTTCAAGTCCAGGACCAGCTCAGTCTTTCCTAGATTTTTGCAAGATATGGAATTGTTTATCAAATCAGGGAATAATTTAATCATTTGTGCTATTTTGACATTTGTATCCTGCATGGACACAACGGATTAACAATAAAAAGAAACCAGATTTCATGACAGAATTTTTTCATTTGGAAATGGTCATTTTTCTTCAAAACTAACAGAAAAATAATTAACCGATTAAACTAGTGTCTGTTTACTGGAAACACTTGATAGTTAAAGGTGGATGTTCATGCATATAAAGCACTATTACTACTACTACTACTATTCTTACTACTAGTCAGTGCATTAAGTATGTTGGGCATGACGTGCAAAATACATCACTAACACCTCTCCTCCCAAAAACCAAACAAATATCCAATAAAAACAAACAAACAAACAAAAACATTAATAGGAAATTTTTAAAAAATGCTGCAATTGTAGCATTTAATAAACAGTAAAATACAGTTTTCTAAGCTTATGAAAATTAGACTGAGCCAGTGTGCTGTTGGCCTGTGACCACTCAGCAGGCCATCACTCTAGTTTGATTGTCAGCCAGCCGTGTTGACATGGTCCTTTACTGTCTTTACTGCTGGCTGCCATCTTAACAGTTAATAATTAGGTTTCCTCCTGCCACAAAACAGAGTGCCACGTTGACAAAAGCCAATGGCAACTGAGGTGGCGGTGTGGCTGCCACATTATAAATAGTCTGACCGAATGATTAATGAGAGGGGCCACAGAGCTAAAGCAGCAATCTCGCACACAGACAAAAGCTGCCTGCACAGCTGCCTGCGCGCACACACACAAAAAAAATTAAACAAAACCCAACAAGACAAGCCCTGTCGCCGGATAGAAACAAGAACTGAGGCAGAGTGGCAGGGAAAGTGGAAACATGCCAAGTAAATAAATTACTGAATTTCGACCGACAGCTTATGATGACTTTATTTAACCTCTAAGCGCTTTTGGGGAATCCTCATTAACATTTTGACACACTCAGTTGAATGGCAGGGTCAGGCAGGTTCCAAATGCATGGGAGGTTCTTTTGTGATGATTATGAAGTACAGACGTGGGAGAAAAGAGGAAAAAGAGCATGACAGAGAGCCCTACACAATTCAATTGTTTACGGAGCTAGAATTTTGTCCTATGCAAGTCAGGGCAAAATTTATTTATTTATTTATTTTAAGATGAGAGATACTTTTTTTAGTGTTTGACACACTGACATTGTCGGTAAATGCCTGTTGTATTACAGGAAAACTTGAGCTGTTGCCTAACAAATACTCAAATTGCTGATCCCGCACCTCTCCACACACTAACAACATCGATCTGTTTGAATTCCGACTTTGTCTGCTTGTTTCCCTTCCCTTCAGTTTGGAGATTTGACAGCAAGTCATATTTCCTCCCCGTTTCAATCATCTACATCTACCTTCATGTCACTTCACAGTAATACAGTCTGAGCACTTCTGCTATAAATGTGACTTGTTACCATTTTCAAATTGCACTCATCAAAGCAGACATTTCAAATCAATCAAAGGATGGACTGGATGGATGAATGGGTAATAGCAGTGACAATAGTGACAAATATCTGGTTTTTTTTCCCCCTCTCTTGAGGGAAAAATCCACAAACAAACATAGATGCTGTATTGCACCACCGGCCAACAATTATCTTGAATATTTGGATGTACTGCTGCTTCAAGCAAGTTTTTCCATTTGATGGTTCTTATTCTTCCCTCCACTTTGCTGTGCTCAGCTAGCAGGGCTCTCAGTCGTCACAACATCTCCCTTTAATGCCCCTGACAGGGGGTTATTTGCTTCCATATATGTTTTCTCTCCAATTACACCATGGCAGGCTGGAGGCTGCCAAGCCACACCGCTGAGATGCTGATGGTCACCTCTTTGACTAGTCCTTCCTGCCTCCTGCACTATATTTTTCATCTTTTTAGATTCTATTAGAGAGGAGGACTCTCTCATTTGTCTGTCCTTGGTCGAAAGTGTTGTTTAACACCTGACAAGCATCAGCACTACAATGTGAACTGCTATTTGCTATAGGAAGGTAGTGATGGACCTCTATTTTCAATTTTATTTTTCCTTCAAGGTGTACGTCTAGCACGTACACGGCATTGACATTTTACAAAAACGGCATAAAAATCTTCTTATCCTAAAGTTTTAATACATTTAATCTAAGTGTAATACTGGAAAAAATATTTCGTGTGCACATAAGTGTTCAAAGAGATAAAGCAGCTACAGTAGCCTGAGCTGTCATGAGGATGTGAATTACCACACACACTTTTTTAATTATATCAAAATACTTCAGCCTGAATATTTAATCCAAAGCACAACACAAATATACACCAAAAACATTAATTAGGGTAATTTGCCTGATTCTTTTTTGGCTCTTTACAGATATCAGGCTGTTCAAAGATAAAGTCAAATGACACCCGGGGACTGATATCTCAAATATACAAGATGCAAACCCTCTGAATCAATAGAGCAAAACAGACAGCATTTGTGAGTATAGCTTTAAGCTAAGTGGGATGCCAAATGCAAAGGCTGCTATTGATACCACAATGAAAAATGCATGATTTCAGAGAGAGCAGCCTTTTATCTACAAGGCAAGATCAATAGTGGGAAGGGGTTATGGAATCAAAGTTGTTTTGCTGGTGTAGTAGTTAACTGACACTCTTAAAAACATCTGAATGCAATTTGAAAGAACAAAGCATGCTAAAATACAAATGGAGGAGAGTAAGGCAAAGTTCTTTGGGTTGATAAACTTTCTTTTCACATTCAGGAAGGCAAAATCAAACACTGAGTGTACAGGGCAACAAAAGTCAGATTCATTTACTACTGAGAGGCGCTACTCAGGATCAGTGAGACATATTTTTATTTTCTTTTTGGCTTGAACTTGAGCACAATAAAAATAAAAAGTACAATAACTGAACTGACAAATTCTAAAAATCAACGAGACACAACGCGCTTCTGTTCTTCTGGGGAAAAAAGTCCTTTAATCATTCATTAAGGTGCAGACTATTGTGGGACAAGCAAAGAAATTCAGTATTAAAAAATAATTACAGTGGAAGAAGCACTAATGTGTTTTACCTGGGTAAATGTTGCATTGTAATAATGATAAAAAATACGCAATTAAGTATAAATAAAAAAATATGCTGATTTTATTACTAACCATGTAAAATACTAGTGTTAGTTTCATAATATATTACTGATGTTTGCGTATATTGGAGCACCTTGGTTTAGTCATGGCAAATAAGATAATTCACTATATAAATTATCTGAGTCTATAGGTAAATAGTTACTATGGCTCATATGAATTCAAAGCACACTTTTTCCTATGAATGTTAGTAAAGTTGAACTTTTTGGTGTTTAATATATTTATAATATATAGCAAAAATCATCCACAATGTGAGTCAACTGTCCTTGGTAGTGTCCTAAATACATATGCATGATTTTAAAGAAGAACAAATGGACCCAGAGCGAGTTCTGCCTGTATACTAAAATAAATCATTTGGCCTACCATCACATCTGTACATTGATTTCAACACGGCACTGACACAGCTAATTATTCTGTAACTCAAACCATGCCTCTGTACTGACCATCGCCCTGTGAGTGGACTGAGGAAGAGCCAGCAGCTTTCAGCAGAGGCTTGGACCTGTCTGGCCCGAGAATGTGACAGGAGATAGACAGAGAAGCGAGAGAGAGAGAGAGAGAGAGAGAAAGGGTCACAGAAGAGAAATAGAGACACGAGAGAGCGAGACAGAAGAGACACAAAGAGAGAGGAAACATGAGAGAGAGAGAGGAAAAGAGGCAATGAAAGTGAGTGGAAATGACTGACAGACAGAGGATTCATCACAGGTAAAGAGTGAAGGCTCTGGCCACAGAGGGACTTGGTGAGAAAGCTAACAGATAGCAATCTGAGTTTTCACTCTGCGCCACGGCTAACAGCTAGCAGCTACCCTGTCACCGCTGCCTAAACAAGCCCAGTGTTTTCATCTCCATATACACAACGCGGCACTCTGCCTTTTCTTCTGATGGAGATAAGATGTATAAATTATGAGCAGCTGACAAAGTCTACTCCAGCGCCCCCGGCGTCTCATCAATCACTAGCCTGTGTGTCAGCAGGTAACTGACGTGGCCCCCGGAGGCACAGCCCCCTCTTTAGGTGTGTGAGTGTTTTTGTGTGCAAAAATGTGTGTTTGCTACTGTGAAACTGAGCCTTTGTACAAGTCTGAGTATCGTGCCTGTGTATGTGTGTGCAGTGTGAGAGGTTGTGTGAACAGCTGATTCAGTCTTAACTCCACGCTATAAGAGACAAAAAAGAAAAAGAAACACATACAACTTGCACACACCAGCAAGACAAAAACAACGCCTGAGTATGCGTGTGAACTCAAGGATTTACTGCAACACCTTGGGGCTATCTGATGTGCTGATATGCTCCAAAGAAAAAACTAAATTCTAGACACACAGAGAAGCATGAAAAAAAGTAATAAGCTACCAAAAAAAAAAAAAAAAAAGTGAAACTAGGAGCCAGCCTGCTGGGTGGAGTACTGGAGGCCTTTGAAGGCCAGTGGTAGACCACCCAGTATGATTATTGGTATTAACAATTTTCCATGAGCCTCAGTTTCCCCCCACGTCTGTAAGCGTAACATGATTTAGTCCTTTGGTTATGAGGGCAGCCATGACAGAATTACGTGCAAAAATACACTTGAACTGCATTTTCAGTGAACCGAATTCACAGATATTATAAATGGGAACACTTAAGTGTTTAACAGATCACTGCTAAAGTAAGCAACATAATTACACAGTGTGTCAGCAAAACAGTATAATTACAAGCTACAAGTTGTCAGTGACTGATTTCACATCATTCCCATTTACAGGCCAATCATAGTCTTTTCACTACTCATGTTTACCAGAATAAAGACCTAATTTTATTGCAGTAATTACAAGTTGTTGTGTCCAAATGGAACGGATTACCTTGGCACTACAGAGTGTTAATGAAAGGAAAAAAAAGATAGAAAATAAGTATTTAATGAGTTTGCTTTTTATGGAGTTTGTAAATTTTTGCCTTGAGACAATCCTAAAAAAGCCTATTTGTGTTAATACTGAATTTCCATCCGGTGTGTGTGGAAAAACTACTTCGAAATAATTGCATTCAGTGAAACATTCATTCCTTTTGAAATATATTGGTATATAGCCTCAAACCAAATAACTGCCAAATTACACAATGTTTGTGCAGATGGCCCAAAGCAGGTAGCATTCGCTCACTCACACAATATCGATCTGCTGCGCTCGAGTGAAGTTCAAGAAGGAGCGAACGAAACTGAAAAATTTTGACTCCCTATGGGGACAGGAGAAACAGCTCATCTCAGCACCAAAGAGAAGGAGGGCTGTCATGTTTTGTGTGATGAGCTGAAAGACTAGACGGGGGCCTGGAGCAGCGGTGTATTCCTTCCCCCATAAACAAACCTCCAAAAACAAACAGTTCCACCCCACAGAGAAGGAGATGGGACAGTGAGACAAGAAGGAAGGGCAGACAGGTGTCACGGAAGAATGACATCTATGACAGAGGGCACTGAGAGACAAGCTGGAATAGATGAGAGGACGAGCTGAGACATCATGAAAGGAGCATCAGACTTGTTGTCTCCCTCTTTCTGCCCTGCTGGTTTGGTTTGGATTGTAGGCTAAGACTTTATATTTTGATCAAGCTGACATCTCATGAATTATGTACCATATGCCATTAGCATTAGTTAGAGCCATCACGGTATCAATGATACCATTGTTTTGAGGGGGGTCAAGTCCTGAGACACATTATCTTTGAAAACCCTTCTGCGAAGAAAGGAAGATGATGTCTGGAATTCAGCTGACAAAAGCACTCAGTTGTACTGAAATCTGATGAGTCTGACAGGATGTGAGCCCATCTGATGTGCTACAGTCTCAATATTCCCTTACAGGGGGGAAAGATAGAATGGACAAGCTGCTCCTCGCTGTGCTTTTAGCACAGGTGTGATGAAAGTCAGAGCTGCCGCAGCTCAGCCCACCTCTCGGATTACCCCCGAACACGTCTGGTGACGGACGTTGCCAGTTGGCAGGCAAAACGCTAGGAAGTGATGCCCGCTGTGCCCTATCCATCTCCCTGCTGCATGGAAACAGCATATCAGGTGATCCCCGGGGATAAGTATCGTTATATCATATATTAAATGTCTTGGGCTATGGGTTACAGTTGTATGTCTTAACAAGATAACAGACACATCGTACAGAATGGGACAAAATAGGTTGGTGCTACAAGGTCAACACTGTCAGTTTGATCTCTGGCACTTCTGGGATCTGTTTATCACTGTGAGGTGAAAGAAAAAAAGCAGATAAACAAACCAGCCATTGCCTGTCAAAATGGCTCTGTTTGCCACCCACTACTACAGTAGAGTATTTCCTGTATTCATTTAATCAGACTTGATGAAATGACAAACCTTTGTTCTACACTGCCTGGAGAAGTTTTGTGAAATGAAATATGTGTTACTAATCATGACTTCCGAGCACATCTCACAGGATATCTTATTGGAGACCTTTACAGCTCGTTGGCTCTGGTTCACTTTTTTAAGTGTGGTACAGTACAGTAGAAGTCAGACATCACAAATCTGTCAGCTTGCAACAGCACGCCAGCTGCAAATAGAAAGTGAATGAGCTGTCAGAGGTTATAGCTCCTTTGATAAACACTGAAAGATGCAAATAATTTGACACTGAAAATTAAAAAAAATGCCAGGCTGATAAAATTAGGAGCTTAATACACTCTGTTTTAGGACGTAAAGCAAGTTTGATCTTGTATTTTAATCAAGTTTCAGAAAAATAGAAGCTTGCACCTTTGTTAAACTCTCATGACAACAACACAAGCAAAGAAGGATGCTAGTAAAACAGCAGTGGATGAGTGGCACTAAAAACATTCTGGCATTAAGGTCCTTCACTGTCCATCAGTGCCCTTTAACCCTATGCCAATCCCTCACAGCCTTTTCCGACACTCCCATAATGACATAAAAATGCTGCCCGAGTGTCACTTGACCCCCTTGCCCTCGCAGTGACCTCTATAGTGCACCCTGGACAACCCCACAGCCTTTTACATATTTCCACAAGCATGGCTCCCTCTCCTCCGCTGTCTCAACTTAATTTCCTTTGTCCAATTCCCCCATCACCGTGCTCATCGCCCCGCTTCTCTTTTCCATTTTTCTGCTTCTATTCAAAACTTGAGAAGGAAAAAGAAAAAAAATGGCTCCTCACCAATGGAAATCACAGGGATAAGTGGCTATTCAGAGAGTGATTGTTGGGGAAAAGGGCGGCTGCTGTGTTTGCGAAATGCAGATAGGAAGACTGTGTGAATTTGGTGAAGACACATAAGAGTGGAGTGGTAAAGGGGCTCACTTTAAACTTCTATAGGAACAAAAGTGCTAAACAACCTGTAAGCAGCACACAAGCACCACAAAGAATGAAAACGTCAGGGGGAACCTTTGACTAGTTAAGCATTTCATAAGCTCAGTTTTCTTTAAAACAAATGCCTATTTCCCATAAATCATTCCTGAAAAATTCCTCCCGTAACTTAAAGCACTTTTCTTAGTTTAAATACATATGGCATCTCCCTGCCATTCAGATGTGAAGCTCCTGCCAAGCTAAGACCTAAATGCACTAGATTTGACTGGTTAATCCTGTAATAAACCAACCTTTTTGTCTCTCAGGTGAAAAGGTTGCACACTTAGGCCTACTTCCCTCAACCTACACAGTTCCTCCCGCCTTAGCTTCCAACCTAAACATGCTCCAGCCCTCATCAGTGGCTTCTCCTACCACCTACCCACCCGCATGCAGAAGCTACAAAGCTGGAGGTGTCAAGACTACCTGTCTCAACAGCACCCCTCTTACCTGACCTGCGGATAGCCCTCAGGGACATTAATTATAGAGTAGTCTGACTTGTTGAGAGGAAAGAGACAGAGAGAGAGAATGAGCGAGCGAGGGAGAGTGACACAGAGTGAAAGACAGAGAGAGAGAGAGAGAGAGCAGAAAAGGATAAATGCAGAGATGTTGTTACAGAGGCTGTCACCTCCTAATCATGTCATCCTGCTGTACAGAGGTGATGCTGAGGCTTTGCTCGATCAGGTTTCCTATTCATCACCAGCGTTGGTTGGTTGGTTGGTTGGTGGTGAGGTGTTGGAGGATGTGTACAGGCAATGCATGGTAGGCCCGTAATTCATTTTTCCAAAGTTCAAACTTGAAACTTATGTCCAGATTTGACTGTTTTGCTTCATCAATTGCCGAAAAAAACCCACCACCTTTCATTAAGATTTAAATAGCAAAATGGTGCCTGTTGTGCCATTGTGAGGTTTAGACACTCCCTGTCTTTTAAAATCTTTAAACAGCCATTATTTGTTCTTTATAGACATTATTATAATATGCTGTCTAAAAGCTATGGAACTGGATATTTTCAAAATGCTAAGAAAACATTTCTATTCAGGACAACTTAAAAGAAACATGCAACATAAAACCATCGCATCTATTTCTGAGTGTTCAATACTCTGTTTGTGGGCTGAAACACGGATCTATGATAATATGACATATCAGTGTGTGCTTTTAAGTTTCTGTGTGAACAACAATGTCTAGTGCTGAAGCGTGGATACAGGCACTCAACTGCCACCATGTGATCAGAGCAATCTGTCCAAACAAATGGAAGCTTCTGCTGCACATTACTGCGTTAGATTAGACGACTTGTGGTCATTTGATTCCCTACTGTCTCGACAGCTCTCGCTTCTAATGGACCGAGTGGGATTTCACAAAACGCAAAATTGGAGGAGGTCAACGTGTTTGAAGGTTACCCCTGTCGGGAATCAAAATAAATAACATTCAGGTGTGCTATTGTCTGTCAGCTGAGTGTCTTAATGATGCCAAGTTAACACATACTAAATAACAGTGTCTCCCTATGCACTGACAGCCTCAGAAATAATTGACCAGCGTGCTCCAAACTGAGACGCAGTAGGCAGAGAATTCAATCCTGCAGCTGACAGAACCCATTGAGCATGTCACTAGATTTTGCATTATACACAAAGCAATGTCAGGTCAGGGATGCGGCCTCCTGCTAGTTATCTGCGATTGCATTTCTGAGGGTAAATTACCTGGCTCTCCATAATATGGTCTAGTTAACTAATTTCCTGACAGCATGCCATCTCTTTAAAAAAAAAAGTCTCAGATTTACTGCCTGTCAGAAACATGATGGGTCCTTTTCCCTTTTTTCTCTTCTCAAAATGCTTGGCACCCTCTCAACTACTGTAAGAGATCATATTCAATATCCTCTCTCTGTGTGCCGAGGACATCTCTAATATCAGACAAAGACATACGGCTGGAGATGAACAAAAAGAAATCTAACCTTATTATGTTTGAAGGCTACCAGCAGTGTGTCATTTCATCCAGTTCCCATGCAAAAAAACCCCACTGCTGGGGAGGCGGGGGGAGGGGCGTTCCCACCTATTTTTTACCACCCTCCACCACCCTCACCGACCCCCAGATTAATCTCC
>VUQK01004455.1:29262-43211 GCA_015106715.1 Bujurquina vittata | reverse complement strand
GAGAAGAGTGCGGTTTTGAAAGAGTAAATATTTTATTAATATTTTTCAAAAAAAAAAAAAAAAAAAAAAAAAAAAAAAGGAAAACGTGTGCCAAAGAAAAAAAATGTTCTATGCACTGAAATGAAAAGGTGTCGCGCTTTGTTCACAGGCTCGCATCTTCAATGAGACTCCCATCAACCCACGAAGATGCCTCCACATTCTCACCAAGATTATCTATCTCCTTAACCAGGTAAAAGATGTTTGTCAAACTAGGCTATCTGGTATGATGCTGAGTTGGTGTCATCATTTGATCATTTGCTCTCATTCTCATATCTGTCTTCACACAGGGAGAGCATTTTGGGACCACAGAGGCCACAGAGGCTTTCTTTGCAATGACCAGGCTCTTTCAGTCCAATGATGTAAGAGATGCACCCTCTTAATTTGATCTCTAGTTACATTTAGGTGCCATTTTTGGGAATGCATGTAGCATATTCATGTTTAGATTATTGGGGTTTATGTTGTTTCTCTCCTAGCAAACCTTGAGGAGGATGTGCTATCTAACTATCAAGGAGATGGCCAACATCTCTGAGGATGTCATCATTGTTACTAGCAGGTTTGTATCAAGACATGGAATTGCTTTCATGATTATTTTGATGTAAATACTGATTTCTCATTTAGCAAATGAAACAAAAGAGTAACAATGAGTTAAAATTTGTTTTATAGTTCTTTCAGTCCACCTGTTATCATCCAGTAATACTACCACAAATGGAATACCCAATGGTATAAAATCTGCTGGAAGCAATATTTCTCCAGCAGTTTGAACTGCAAAGAAAATTACTTTTGTGATATTTTCCCTTTCTTTTTGAGATTTTGGTCTTTCTGTTTATTTCTTGTGTGCTATTTTATAGCTTGACCAAAGACATGACTGGGAAGGAAGATGTATACAGAGGACCTGCCATCAGAGCTCTCTGCAGGATAACAGATGTGAGTGCTGCTTAACTTTCTTTTCCCCTTCTTGTTCCATTATTTCCTTCCTCATCTATCAGTTTTTCACCTTATCATCCCATGCAGGAGACGAAATACCATTTTATGTTCTCCTATTCATGTTTTTAAGTTAAAGATTTTTCTGTCTTCCCCACAGACGACCATGCTGCAGGCCATTGAGCGGTACATGAAGCAGGCTATTGTTGACAAGGTGCCCAGTGTGTCCAGTTCAGCTCTGGTCTCCTCGTTGGTATGAAATGTTCTCACTCGTCTCTTTCAGTGTTAATTCAAGACACATCTTTTTTGTGTTTTCCACGATTCATCAAAATTTTGGTAATCTTCTTTGTGGTGGACACTGTTTTTTTTCTGCTTTAATTCTTCAGCATATGGTGAAGATGAGCTACGATGTGGTGAAGCGATGGGTGAATGAAGCCCAGGAGGCGGCGTCCAGTGACAACATCATGGTCCAGGTGGGAAGGACACAAAAAAAATTATGCTTTCTAGTTGGGTTTGCTTTATTTGGGTAACATGGAGAATATATTATTATTCCTAAGTAGAAATGAATTAAAGTTGCTGGTTATTTGTGTCCTGTTCTCTAGTACCATGCCCTGGGCCTGTTGTATCACCTCAGGAAGAATGATCGACTCGCTGTGACCAAAATGCTCAACAAGTTCACCAAGTCTGGTCTCAAGTCTCCCTTTGCCTACTGCATGCTCATCCGGATTGCCAGCAAATTGCTGGATGAGACAGAGGGAGGGTGAGTAGACCTGCAGCAACTCAATACACAAAAGACGTGGGTACATTCAATTGCAGGCTCTGTGTCATGTTGCCATGGATTCTGTCCTTTCGTTTACAGTCATGACAGCCCCTTGTTTGACTTCATCGAGAGCTGCCTGAGGAACAAGAATGAGATGGTGGTGTATGAAGCTGCTTCTGCTATTGTCCATATGCCCAATTGTACTGCCAGGGAGCTGGCCCCTGCTGTGTCAGGTTATTAGTTTATTCACATAGTATTTGTAAATGTGCTGACAAATTTGGATTGTAAATGAGCAGTTTTTCTCTTCTCTTACTATATAAATCTAATTTAAAAAATGTGTTCCTGCAGTGTTGCAGCTCTTCTGCAGCTCCCCTAAAGCTGCATTGAGATACGCTGCAGTCAGGACCCTCAATAAGGTACAGCTGCACTCTCCCTTCCTCCAATATGTGGGTTGTTTTGCACAAAACCACTATGCGTACCAGCCATGAGTTCTTTTAGCCTGACGGCATAAAAATAGTAGATTTTAAATAAAAATATAAATCCAGTATGTTGTATAAATACACAAACTGCATTAATATTTCCTTTGTGTCCATTAGGTGGCCATGAAGCATCCATCAGCTGTGACTGCGTGCAACCTGGACCTTGAAAACCTGATCACTGATTCTAACCGCAGCATTGCCACACTTGCCATCACAACTCTTCTCAAGACTGGCAGTGAGAGCAGCGTGGATCGGCTGATGAAGCAGATTTCCTCTTTTGTCTCAGAGATCTCGGATGAGTTCAAGGTTAGGCATTTTTGCTGTTTAAAATTCCCTAAATCTGATAAATCAATAAATCTAAATGCTAGGTTCGGGTGGCTCAGGGCCGCTGTGGCTTAGATAGTATTGCTTGAGTCTGCATGTCGAAGTATCCTTGGGCAAGATACTGATCTTGTGTGAGAGACTGGGTGAATGAGACTTGGAGTAGAAAGCACTTTGACTCCTCAAGTGAGTAGAAAGGTGCTATGTAAGTACTAGTCCATAGATATGGGGTGTTACAGCATGATAGAGATTAGGAAAATACTCCTTAAAGTAAGCTATTATGCACATTTCTGGCTCCATATTTTAAATCTTGGACTCTTCTAGAGTAGCTTTTCCTTATTCACATTTCAAAAATAATTGTGAATAGTTTTCGTCCTCAGTCTGTAGGGGGGAGTTATTTTAGCTCCACATTCTAGAAGGCAACTTTCTTCCAATTAGCTGGTAGTAGGAGACGCTGTGCTTACAGAACAATATGTGTTTTATCTAATACAATAGAGAAACATGCACCTGACAGAGGACTGTTTGTATGCATTACTATCTAGTCCAGCTTGACTGCATGCAAACATGTGGACTACTGTACTATTACAGATATTTTGAATGCAAGACAGCAGTCACCAGTTCTCTGTGAGATAACAAACTCTTACAGTCACAGTTTGTGACATGCACATCTCAGGTTAAAGCGACCCTTTTCACTCTGAACTGGACGTTTTGTCAGGCTAAAAATCTCAACATTTCAACAGCACCATCTGGTGGACTGATTAAGCAGTTGATTATGTCATTCTAGCAATGAAAGTTCCATTTGTATTTGCAATTTATGGCTGGAGCCAGAGCCTATCCCAGCTGTTATAGGGCGAAAGACAGGGTACACCCTGTACAGGTCGCCAGCCACGGAGAGACAGACAATCATTCACACTCACATTCACACTGTGGCAGCACGGTGGAGCGGTGGTTAGCACTGTTGCCTCACAGCTAGAAGGTCTGGGTTTGAATCCATCTTGGCGTGGGCCTTTCTGTGTGAAGTTTGCATGTTCTCGTCTGTGGGGGGTTTTCTCCGGGTTCCTCAGTTTCCTCCCACAGTCCAAAGACATGCAGTTACTGGGGTTGGGTAAATTGGTGATTCTAAATATTACCTTATGTTTTCATTTTTCCCCCCATCCTTAATAGATATCCTTTCTATTTCATATGAGCAGTATAGCCCATATGAAATAGTTGCACATGTGCTTATGTCATTCTTTGAAATTTTTGTCAATGTTTAATATGTAGAGAAAATGTGGGATGCACAGGATTACATTTAAAAGTTGCTGAAAGATCCTTGAATAATACATGAGTTGTGATTGGTTATCAAGAGCAGATGATAATTGTAATTAACCTCCATAGAGAAAAATGTAAAAATTAAAAAAAAAAAATTTGACGAGATAAACAATTTTTTTTCTGCACTATCCAGCCTATACCCCCCACCCCCTTCCTGGAAATCTGCTTCTTTGGAGAAAAAAGATGAATAAAATAAATCTTAATATTAATCTATGTGTGTTTTCTTTGGGGTTTTTTCAGGTGGTGGTGGTGCAGGCCATCAGTGCTCTCTGTCAGAAGTATCCCAGGAAGCACAGTGTCATGATGAACTTCTTGTCCAACATGCTCAGAGATGATGTAAGTTATGTAACAGATTATTGTCTGCATTTTGGTCTTTGACAAATTATTATAGTAGGTTTCTTAAGTGGGACATGCTTTATAGAAGATGCACATTTTATAACAAGAGATTGATACAGTGATTGAGAGTAGTTGAGTAGCTGTTGCTTATACAGACTGCAAAAAGTGTGTGTTTAGCATAAGATAAATAGAACATACAGATAGTCACCCACGGTGACCATCTCTTCTCTTCTGGCAGGGTGGCTTCGAGTACAAGCGGGCCATCGTGGACTGCATCATCAGCATCATTGAGGAGAACCCCGAAAGCAAAGAGACTGGCTTGGCCCATCTGTGTGAGTTCATTGAGGACTGCGAGCACACGGTCCTCGCCACAAAGATCCTGCACCTACTGGGCAAAGAGGGCCCACGCACCCCGCAGCCCTCCAAGTACATTCGCTTTATTTTCAACAGAGTGGTGCTGGAGAGCGAGGCTGTCCGTGCAGGTAAGCCCAAGTAGGAGCGCGTGCATCTCAGAACTTTGAGTTCAGATCTATGGCCAGAGACTGATGCCAGTATTCCTCTTACTTTGGCAACACTTGTTGAATCTCTTCCAGGTTTTTAGCTCATTTAATAATGAGCTAAAACATTTGTTTGTGTCTTGTTCCACTTCTAGCTGCTGTCAGTGCTTTGGCTAAATTTGGAGCTCAGAATGATGATCTGCTGCCAAGTGTCCTGGTTCTTTTGCAGAGGTATTTTTTAGTTTTTGGGGGGTTTTTTGTGCACTTTTGTCTTTCAGTGCAGTGTAATTTTTAATCTGGGTCTGTTTGTGCAGGTGTATGATGGACAGTGATGATGAGGTGCGTGACAGAGCTACTTTCTATATGAATGTGCTCCAGCAGAAGCAGAAGGCTCTGAATGCTGCCTACATCTTTAATGGTAAATCGTTGTTGCACCAACTGCGCATGTTAAGAGCCATGCGGGCAACTTTTTTGCCAAGCACTCAGCAGATGATGTGTTAAGTCTCCTCTTATGTGTGTTTCAGGGCTCTCTGTTTCCATCCCTGGTTTGGAGAAGTCCCTCCACCAGTACACCTTGGATCCCTCAGAGAAACCTTTTGATATGAAGACCGTCCCTCTGGCCACCGCTCCTATCACGGAGCAGAAAACTGGTACAATAACTTTTTTTTTTTAATTATTTAATGTATAAATTATTTAATGTATAAACTGAGTAAGTGCCATGTTCAGTAATCAGATCATTAAGAAGGAATTTTTTGTCCTTTAAGAAATCGCCCCAGTTGCTACAAGCAAGCTGCCAGAAAAGCTGGCCCCATCACGCCAGGATATTTATCAGGGTAAGACTGTAACACCATTTGTCTTTTGCGGTGATTCATTCACCATTCAGATAAAATGAACAAAATACCAGCTTCATCGGTTTTTGTTTAAATTATTTGACAGAACAACTGTCAGCCATCCCAGAGTTCCAGGGTCTCGGCCCACTCTTCAAGTCTTCCGAGCCGGTGCAGCTGACGGAGGCTGAGACAGAATACGTTGTGCGCTGCATCAAACACACATTCGCCAGACACATGGTGTTCCAGTTCGACTGTACGAACACTCTGAACGACCAACTGCTACAGAAGGTGCTGGCGTTTTTACCGTTTAGTTTCATCATCGCTTGAATTTAAAAAAAAATAAATTTTTAAACACGTGTGAATGTAATGTTTGATTCTTCTTTCTAGGTGGTGGTGCAGATGGAGCCTTCAGAGGCCTATGAGGTCATACACTACGTTCCCGCCCCGAGCCTCCCATACAGTCAGCCTGGTTCTTGCTACACTTTGGTCCGCCTTCCCGATGACGACCCCACAGCTGGTAGGAACATTTCAAATCTCAGCAGACATATCTGCTGCTTCTGAATGCAGGTTTGGTGGATTTACGCCTCCTGTTTGTTTGCAGTGTCTTGTACGTTCAGCTGTACTATGAAGTATCTCGTGAGAGACTGTGACCCCAACACAGGAGAGCCGGACGATGACGGTTACGACGACGAATATGTGGTATGTAATCGCACGACGTCTAAGTATTTATTGGTGAATGGGCTAAAAAAAAAAAAGTTGTAATCAAACTAAATTGCTCCCTTCTCTGCTTTTTGGGCCTTTCTTTAGTTGGAGGATCTAGAGGTAACGGTTGCAGACCACATTCAGAAGGTTCTGAAACCAAACTTTGGAGCAGCGTGGGAAGAAGTAGGAGATGAATTTGAGAAGGAAGAAACCTTTGCCCTGGCATCTGTACGAACTCTAGATGGTACGCGCAGTTAGAACGTTATGCTGGAATTAAACATGTATCTCCCTGTTTTGTACAGGATGCATTAAGTCGCCTAAATTACTGTGATTCATATTTTCTGTGGGTTTTGTGTGCAGAGGCGGTGGGTAACATCATCAACTTCCTGGGAATGCAGCCTTGTGAGCGTTCGGACAAAGTTCCCGAAAACAAGAACTCACACGTCCTCTTCCTCGCTGGTGAGTGTTGTGAGGGATATTGATAATATTAGAGCAGGCAGGGACCAGCATTTCAATTGTTAGGTGACCCACCTCCTGAGCTACAGAGTGTAAACTCTCCCACTCTACTCCCCTCAGGTGTGTTTCGTGGCGGTCACGACACGCTAGTACGGGCTCGGCTTGCGCTGGCTGACGGCGTCACCATGCAGGTGACAGTTCGTAGTGGAGAAGAGACCGTTGTGGATGTCATCTTGGCTTCGGTGGGCTAAAACGGTCATTGTACAGCTCCGTGCCGACACAACCGCAAAACCACCTTTCATCCCTGCTCAACCAACTGAAACGTCAGTTCTTCACAGATTTGAAATGAATGTTTTACTACTCGTAGTGTATAAACTAAAAAGTGTTTCTTGCGTTTTCTTTATATTTTCTGTTGGTCCTCATGTTTTGTCATCTGTCAGCTACAATAAATCACGACTGTCAATGTGCTGTATGCTTCAGTTATTCCAATCAGTAATAAAGACACGTTTTTTTTATGAAACTAAATTTTTTTTTTGAAGAAAAGCTGATATTTAGTCACTGACATCAAGAGAAATGTAGAAAATTCATTCAGAATAAAGCTGACAACACAAAATGGAAGGAATCAAAAGTGTCCCATATGTAAATTCAGTGATCGCACACCCTAACATCACTTCAAATGACATACTTCCTCACTCAACTCCACCTATTTAAATACAATCATTTTAAGCCCACACTTTCCATCTTCATGGAAGTGATGAACATTTCAGGGACTGGTGCTGGTAAATTAGCTCTGATCAAATCTCAGACTGATGCAGCATTTCATCTGGTTACAATCATTAGAACAGCTCTCTGCACCCTGTCAACGTCTCACACTTTGGTACAACACTTTAAATTCAGTCGGTTTTACCATCAGTCGCATTTGATTTTCTTTTAGAAAGAATGAATAAAATTGAAATATGCACTTAAGAAGCCAGTGGGATCTTCCAGCTGAGGGTAGTGACTGATGTGTTCATCCAAAATTGTGACTGTTGACCTCTGGACCAGTTTCCTGCAGAAAAAAAAGACGCACACTATTTCAAGTAAACATGTCACATAAAGGGGCACAAATAGTGGGAGAACACCGGGAATGACATATTGAGACTATATGTTTTATGGATGGTGTCTGGTTCACCTCCAGCTCTGATTAACAGAGTTGCACTAGTATATATTACTATGGCTTTCCATCGTGGATTCAAATTCAAGGTCCTCAGCCTGCAAGGCAGCAGAGCTACTGGCTGAACCAGTGTGCTCTCTAAATGTCACCTCGCCAGCATGCAATTTTCTTTAACACAACGTCCTATTATGATAACAGCTTCCCCGGTACACCAGAGGAGTGATCAACGATTGATCACAAGTCCCAAATGCAAGTTGTACTAAGATGAAAGAGAACCCAAATGGACAACCTTCTAGGTGTTCTCCTTTTGATTTGTCTGTCAAAGTACTTTGTAAACTCAGTGCATTCAATGTAACCCCAGGCTTAGGGGTGTTATAGATAATCTGAATGGGGGAGTAAATCGGTTGAAGGGGTACTCACTGGTAAAGACGGATGAACTGGGGATGGGGGTTGACTGGGTCCAAGGGTCCGTAGATCAAGTGCACTGAAACACAAGGAAGAGGGTGAGCAGGGAAGAACTAAAGGGAGGAATGCTGAGAAATGGCGTGGTACAGAGTGAAGTTAAACAGCATATACTGCAGTTAGTTTTGCTAAGATGTTGCATTTCTCTATGCCACACAAACACCCTCCTGAGCTCTCAATCACAGATGGACTAAGCAGCTTACCATCAGCAGCTCTCTGGCTGAGGCTGCTGACACCTTAAGAAATTGTTTGGCCCACACAAAAGCCGCCCTCTGATTCATTAACGCGCACACCAGGATGTGTGATGCGACCGTGAACTCACGTGGGACGTATGTGGAAGTGAGCGTTCCCACCCAGCGCTCTCTGTGTTTCAATCTCTGGTTGATGTACTGCAGAATACTGAGGAGACAGAGGGCAACATTAAGATTGAGCAAAGCACTTGTAAGGGCCATTTGAACACAAGGTGAGCAAGCAAACACACAAACCTGTCCAAAACCAAGTTGCCGTCATTGTAGCGTAACCCTGTCCACATGTCCCAGAACTCAGCGTCCGTTGGCTGTGTGTACGGACCGAACACTTCTCCTATCCTACAGGTCAGGAGGCAAAATCCAACGTCTAGTTACATAATGTCCTAACGCGGGGCTTCCATCTCTAACTCTGGCATTAAACTCAGCTTCTCTTACCCTTTTTGAAAAATCATGTAGTTGGTGAGGCGCATCAGAATCGGAGCCAGAAAACTGGAGTCCTTCAGAAGCTTTGGACGACAACACAGAAATGTCTCTGCGGTAAGTTTACCAGCCAAACAGCTACCCTTAAATTAAATTGTCCCTCCGTCCTCCTCAGCTTATTTAGCACATGGGCTGGAAAAGCAGGACGAAGAAAACAAAGTTGACTCACCGTCTGCAGAAGCCGTGGGTGGTGTGTTTCTGGGAATAATCCTGTCGGAAAGAAAAGTGTCGGCAATGCTTGTGACTTTCACACTGGAATAAGATCTGGAATGATGAGCATTATTAAACACAAAAATAACACCACCTATTTTTTTTTTTAAATATTAAGGTTATTATAAGGCGCTACATTTGGAGGCACAATCAGGAGCTACATAGTTGGTGATCGCCCTGGATGGAAGGACAGTGGACTCCCTTCCCCTGCACCGGGCCTCGTAAACGCCACCACTTTGTGCGAGCAGGACAGTGTCTAGCAATACAATCTGCAAGAATGGAAGCACACCTGGGACATCGGGTATTGCTGTTGAGCTTATCTGCTCCTGCGTGTCATAAAAAAGCCAGTTGAGGTGGTTTGGGCATCTGGCTAGGTTGCCTCCTGGGCGCCTCCCTTCGGAGGTTTTCCACGCATGTCTAACTGGGAGGAGACCCCTGGGTAGACCCAGAGCATGCTAAAGAGATGCCGTCTGGCCTGGGAACACCTCAGGATCCCCCCGCAGGAACTGGAAAGTGCGGTTGGGAAGAAGGATGTCTAGAATACACAGCTTAGCCTGGTGCCACCGCAAACCAACTGAGACCAAGATGGGATTTTGTAAAAATTCAGTTTAAAATAGCATATTAAAACACAGAAAATATGAGCTGCAGCTTCTGTCCAAAGAACACAGAGTGCACCGTACCTCCATTAGAAAGACACAGGCTGTTCAAAGTCAGGTGACTTGTCCGATTTTGATCAGTCCTAGTTTGGGAGAAGGACAGGAGGACAAACAGATGCAAGTCAGCAGTTTATTACGTTTACACCATTTTGGCAACCTCCATGAAAACACTGCCGACCTGTAGAGCAGCTCCAGGGCCACAGTGTCTCCATAGTCATGGGACACCAGGTTCACTCGCTGGTTGCTCAGCCCCAAGTGGGCCACCAGGGCTTCCACCACACTGGCCTGCTCGAAGATGGAGTACCTATGGGGCCGCTGGGATGTTACAGGTACAGGAGAACACGAGTTACACACATTTCAAATAGTCCCTGCGTAACGATGTATTTCCTGTGTCTAGTCCTTACTCACCGGCTTGTCACTGAAGCCAAAACCGAGGAAGTCCAGCGCAATGACTCGATGGAACCGCTGCGTGAGTGGATCCCAGATCTGCATGAGCGGGGGAATAAAATATAGGTGCAGGTCACAAACACATCCTACATTTCTCAATCTGTTTATTCGCCGAGCACGTGCAGAGGGGTGGGCACCTTGCTCCAGTCGTAGCTGGAGGTGGGGAAGCCGTGGAGCAGAATGACAACATCTGAGCTTCCCAAAGCGCCGAGAGAGTCTGAGAAGTTTAAGGAGAGACGATACCACAGATCAAAAGATTTGTGCACGCAAACACACTGCAGCCTTACTCACACTTGAACACAACGCCCTGGCATTATCCAAGCATCCCAATCTTCTAACATGTTACCTCTGTAGAAGATTTTCCAGCCCCTGAAGTGGAAGACCTTCCCAGCAGTGTGCCACTTCTGCAGCGCGGGGGAGAGCTGAGGGGGCGGGATGTGCAGGTACACGGCCACCAGAGGGATGCAGATCAAACCCACATGAATCCACCACTCTCTCATCTTGAGCTCAGCCGTGGGGGAAGTCGCATTCCTGCCTCTGAGAGATGGAGTGATTAGCAACAAGGAACCTGCAGGATTCACATAAGCGCACATGCAGGGAGAAGGCCACCTCTGCTTCCCACCTACACTGCACACAGTAACATATCGCCGTGCAACATATTAAAGGAGATTAGTTCCCTGTCACTTATCTATAAATGATCGATAACTCCCTAAAATTCTAACCTTCCAGCGGACTGATCCTGTGCACGGTTTACTTTAAGAGACCGACACTGCTGCAGGCTGCCGTACCCACACACACGCTGCGCCCCGTCTTCAGCGGACCTTCGCCCCGTGTTTGGGATCCATTACTGCGGAGGAAATTCCAGCGGAGCGGAAAGGAGCGACGCTTTCCAAAGATGGGGAAAAATACGCAGAGGTCTCACTCTGCCGCTACTCACGCGAGGAAAGAAATTGAATAGAGCAGCTTGGTTGGTTGTTAACACGGAGTAAGACATCGTCTTCGCTAAGTTGACCGTAGAGAGCAGGAGAGATGTACACTGCCACCTGCTGGTTTGGATGTGCAACAGCATTTAATCGTTTGTGACTTATTTACAACATCACAACATATTTATATATTTGATATGGAAATACTGATTTTTTTAAAATCATGTTTATTTGAATTTGACCAGTTTCATCTTTTACATTGATCTATATAATTTTATTCTTTAACTTCACTTTATGGTATTATATTCTATATTATATGAGATATATATTCTGCCAATATGTCTTTGTTTCTTCAGATTTAAATCACCAAATCCAATAAGCAAACAAGAGTCAAATGGTTGAATAAGCTGTTTGGCATTGCCAAAGAAGATCTTGCAAGTTTTTCATGGGAGCAACCCACACAATGTGGCACCATTTAAGGGGAAATAAACAGGGTATAAGATTTATTGCCAAAAAGCATTGTTACACAATCAGTCACACAATCAAGCAATCCACCAAGCAAAAATTTCCTTACTTTTTGTTTCTTAGAGCCATTCTTACTGCCATTATTTGTACTGACAACACGTAGGCATATAAGCAATGATATATGGAGACTCTAAATATCACATTTGACCTCTGATCTCACTTTTATATTTAATATCTGCCTTTCTTCAAGGTGCTGCAAGAGGGCAAACCTCTGCCAAGGCAGCTCACTCTCTGGGCAGTATTTACTTTTAAGGGAAAAATATTGTATTTTGTATATATTCATTTCGTTGTCTTTGCTCTTTTTAAACACACTTTAAGGGGTTTGTAGTGCAGTAAAAATCAGATTTGTTTACTTTGAGGAATTGGCAGATACGAGAGGAGCAAAATAGCAGCTACCGGTAGATAGAACAGTCACTTAAGACTGTAAGACCAGACTGACACACCTGTGCACTGCCTGGATTGACTACAAGAAAGCCTAAGACTTGATGCTGCACACATGGATCCTGGAATGCCTGGAACTGTACAAGAACTGTACAAAACTGAGGCAACTGCACTACCAGAAGGCAACATTGCAGACACTGAGGATAGCTAAAAGTACCTTGGAATCCCACAGGCAAATAGGAACCATCATGAGGCAGCTAGGAAAGCTGCAACCGCAAAGTACCTGCAGAGAGTAAGGCAAATCCTGAAGAGTCAGCTGAATGGGAAGAACAAGATCCGGGCAATCAACACCTACGCCCTGCCAGCTGTCAGATACCCTGCTGGGATAATAAGATGACCAAAAGAGGAGATTGACACTGTTGATTTCAAGAAAGCTCCTTACAATACATAGAGGGTTTTCACCCCAAATCCAGCACCCTGAGACTACGCTAAGCGAAAGGAAGGAGGCCAAGGACTAAAGATTGTCAGAACCACTATCCTGGATGTATTATCAGGAGGATGGCTTAGTGAATACCTCCAGTAGAAACCCGAGAAAGAAGGGGAGAAAAAACAAGACCCATTTTGGAAGGACAGGCCTCTGCATCGGCATAAAGAAGTGGCTGATATCAGAAAATACTGCCAATGGTTGAACAAAGCTGGGCTAAAAGATAGCACAGAGGCACTAATCATGGCAGCCCAGAAACACACTATAAGCACAAGGTCGATAGAGGCTGGGGTTTTCCACACAAGGCAAGACTGTGCAGAGATGCCCCCGAGACAACCCAGCACAGCGCAGCGCAGGCAAGGCATACAACGAACACCCTAACCAAGTGGCTGGCATAGTATACAAGAACATTTATACTGAGTATAGCCCGGAAGTCCTGAGGTCAAAATGGCATCCGTCCCCACGGGTGGTTAAGAATGACCAAGCTAAGATCCTGTGGGTTGTACTGCTAGATAGATGTGGCACTACCAAGCGACTATAACACCAAGAAGAAACATCAAAAGCTCAAGAAAAACCAAGAGCTGACAGAAGAGAACCAGAGAGAGAGGATGTGGAAGGTGAAGGTAACAGTGGTCCGAGTGTTTGGAGTCCTAAGAACAGCTGCACAGGACCCTGAAGCTCCAAGGCCTCTGGTAGAGGACTCGAGCTCGGAGGAGAACAAAAACCACCCACAGGGAGAGTGACAAATTTATTTGGAGGCCGTTGAAAGTACCTTACTTAAGAGAAGTGCATTTACCTGTACAAACACAACCATAGTCCAGGTGATTTTCATTTAGAGAGGAAGGTCAAAACCGTAACCTAGATTTTAAAAAATGCAAACACTGAATAAATTATTGTCCTATTACTTTACAAGGTTAAACAAACTCTTCGTACCTTTAATTCTGCACAGGAAGGTAATGGCTGGCCTTACTGGAGTAGAGGCAGCTGCTGCCAAACATTTTCCCACAAAGCAGCCATTGTAGACTACCCATAATGCACTTCATCTCTGTATTTGCCAGATAAACAAACCAGCTGTCAAACAGGACTTGATTACTATAATTCATATCGTCTCCAGCTGTCGTTAAGAATTCCGCTCATCACAACCCATCTCTGCCATTGTCCACAAACACAGTAATTATTTGTAGAAAACACTCAAAATAGCTTGAAATTAAAACTGTAGCAAAATAACCTTTACTCAGTTAAGCCAGGAAGCCTTTCCAAATGCGCACACTGGTAATTTGAACTACGAGGGGACAAATACCTGTCCCAAAAAAAAAAAAAAAAACAAA
>VUQK01004455.1:9570-20100 GCA_015106715.1 Bujurquina vittata | reverse complement strand
TGATTTTGCGTGTGTGTTTTTTTTTTTTTTTTTTTTATATTTTTTTTATATATATATATATATATATATATAAAAAAAAAATCACTGGTACTATGTGGTTGTGCTAGCTACACAAAAATCTATTCAAAATGATAGACCTGACTAAACTAAAGTCTTCACAGCAGAAAGGAACGTAATATGCTGTTACGCCTCTCTGACAGAATCAGGAACCTACTAGATTAGATCCGACACAGGGGGGCAGTGTAATGCCATACTTAATGTATCTTGCCAAACAAAGGTAAAGCTGTATTGTCATACCTGTCCCCAAAGAAGAGAGCCAAAGCCTAAGAAAGTGCACCACAGCCACTGGTCAATCGACAGGGACACGCAGCTGAATGGCTTCCCTCCAAACTGCACAATAACAATCTTAAAAATAAATAAAAAAGCAGAGAGGCAGAATTAATCAAAGAGGAAAATCTTAGACTTAATCTGTGCAGACTGATGCCTCGGGATAGGCTTTAGTCTATAGTCTACTTTACCTGAATAATAAAAGTACCAAGGACAATACTACAGAAGATAGGGTTGTTGAAGATGCCTTCAAAGACATTCCTTTCACCGTGGATCTTACGGGCATTTATCTCGTTGAAAAGCTGCATCATTACAAACGTATTGAAGACAATGGTGTAGTGTTCTGAGGGTGGGGCATGGAGAGGTGCATTCCTGCCACTGTCAATGTCAAACAATTTATCTCCTACAGAAAAATCAGACAGTATATTTTAAATAAATGAATGGACTTACAACACAGTTAAAAAAAAATCACAACATACCAGTGCAGTGTACAGATACAGAAGTGCTTCTTACCAGCAAAGAGCAGGGTAAAAACGATGATTAGTTGGTACACTCCATGACCCAGGATGTTTTTCATCATGGTGCGGGAGATTAGAGGTTTGTTGCGGCCGTATGGCTTCCTTAGCAGCAGGGCTTCTGTTGGTGGCTCTGTGGCCAGAGCTAATGAAGCAAAAGTGTCCATGATCAGGTTGACCCACAACATCTGTACTGCTTTCAGCGGAGAGTCCTAGTGCAAGAAGAGTGAGTTGTCAAATTAGGTCATGGAAATTCAGAGCATCTATTAACCATATTTCAATTGCCACAAACCAAACCAGATGTTTAGGAGCTGCAGCAGTGACGGAACTGAAAAGTGTATATTTGGATATGAGGTGTAAGAGATAGGAAGGAAGGCATCTTTAGTGAGAAATGACAGTGTTTTGGTTTCAACACATACAAATGTTTCCAAAAATATGCACATTTTGGAGTTTTTTTTTTTTTAATTGAATGAAGATGAGAGCCAGGTAAGTTGCTCTTGGATCATATTTCCACAGGGACACAACCCAATTTTCCAAAAGTTATACATCAGATCCTGTAATTCTCCTCAGTTTATTGCTGGTCCATAAAGACATAGATGAGCGAGTTTGGTGTGGAAGAACTGACTGGCCTGCACAGTCTTCACCTCAACCCAATAAAACACCCTTGGGATGAATTTGAGATGAGACTGTGAGCTTCGAGAAGAATGGTCAAAAATTCACATAAACATACCTAAAAACCTTTTGGAAAGCCTTCAAATGGTGGGTTGACATACAATTAAACTCTTTGGATTAAGAATGGGTTACCACTCAAGTTCATATGCATATGAATGAAGATGAGCAAATACTTTTGGCAATGTAGTGTTGCCATTTACATTTTGAGCAATTCTTGTCAGGAACCTTTTTTTTTTTTATTAAATATATGAATAAGGCCTAAATATGTTGGTGCTAACCTGTGTGATGCAGGCTCCTGTAAAAGCTACAATGACAGCCACCACATTGACGGTTAGCTGAAACTGAAGAAACTTGGAGATGCTGTCATAAACGTTTCGGCCCCACATGACAGCTTTAACGATGCTGGAAAAGTTGTCGTCAGTCAGAATGATGTCAGATGCCTCCTTGGCAACGTCTGTCCCAGCAATGCCCTGGAGACAACAAGATGATCATTAAGAATCTGTTGCATCTAGCCACCAGATACTTAACAAGACGATTTAGGTGCTGTGGCCTAAATTTTGACTTCTTTCTAGTTGACTGCTGGAGTTACCAAGGGATACTGAGTAAGATCTTGACATTAAGAACGACCTGATTTAACTTCATGATAAAATCTCTTTTAAGAAATTAAATAAATTACTTACCATGGCGAAGCCAACATCAGCTTTTTTCAAGGCAGGACCATCATTTGTACCATCTCCTGTCACTGCTACTACTTGTCTCTGTTCCGCCACTGTGCTGTCAATAATACCTAGAATAGCAAAAATAAAATAAAATAATCACCCCACAGTTTAAAATAAAAGTCTAGTGATGTAACCTCCCCCAAAAAACAAACAAACAAACAAACAAACAAAGACTCTTTACATTTTTATCCATACCAAAAAAAATATAACTACCTTTGACTAAGGTGTGTTTGTCTGTGGGGGAAGAGCGAGCCAATACTCGTAGTTTGGGCCAGATCTTGTCAATGCGTTCTTGTTCAATCTAGAAACATGAGACAAAACCCTAATAGAATCCAAACAGCACATCTGAAACAGTCTCTGTGGTACACGATTTTGTTGGGGCCCACCTCTCCCTTTTCATTGCGTATCCTGCGATTGAACTCTTTTCCCTCCACGCAGAGGAAGTCATCTCCAGGCTGTAGGATGCCACACTTGGTGGCAATGGCTCGAGCTGTGTTGATGTTGTCTCCAGTCACCATCCGCACCGTGATGCCAGCACGTTGGCATTTCCTGATAGCATCTGGAACCTGAGGGGAAGCAGAAAAGCGCAGGAGGAGGAAATGCACATTATTACAGCATATCATTAGGGAATTTAAACTTAGACCTCAGCTAAAATGCATATATCATTGGGATTTTTTTAATACTAGAGTAACTGGTTCATAGTTTTGTGAAGGGTTCATTAAGAATATCAAACAACCCCTCTAAATGATTCTGTCTTTCCTGCAAACCCAACACACCTGTCCAGTACATAAAATGGCAGAAAGCCAAACTAAATGAGTAACAGTGGAGCATCTAGCAAGCAAATGATCTAACTCTTTTGGGGCAGGATAATACTCCTTCATGATGCCCACACACAGCTGCAAAAACCACAGAAGCATAGCTGTACTTTACTTGTAGGACACATGCACAGATGGTGCCTTTGAGGTGTAGTAGTTGCCTGTACAAGCTCGGATGCGCATAACAAACTGGAGAGTACTCTGACATCTGCATGGAGTCACAGGTACACTCCGATGAGAAAAATTTGTGTCACTCAGACCCTAGAAGACCCTTGCATACTTGCAGTTAAGGAAAGTATAAAATTGGTGCCACACATTAGACCTCCTGGAGGAACCACTCCCTTTAACAACATTACTTCTCTACTTAAAAAGCCTGCGTGCCCAACAGTCCAGTGGAAGAATAAAGCTGACAACTGACAAATAAAGCTGGCAACATGCTCTTTCAGAAGTGCTTGTTAAATAATCCAAATACAAAAAAAACAACCCAAAACATACACCAACAGGATTAATTTTTGGAAAGTATACATCCACACCAAATAATTTAGACTGCTAGGTTTAACTTTTTATAATGTTTACATTAACCAGTCATTTATTTGGCATGGCTTCTAATCCAACTGAAAGGAGATCAAAATCATTACTGATGTGGCTGCACTGAGTGCAAGCACTGCAAACAGTATTTTGCATAAAAATTTCAGCAAACTGGAACAAACATATTCTAATGTTTGATCTAATTAACGGAACACATCTACCCATATTGTCATCAACTCCATCTGCCAGTAGTAGCAACTACACTCAGACTATGCTGGATGTCAAGCCCCGTCTCTTATCAATTTGGAAAAAAAAACATAAATAAATGGAAAAGCGCATTTGTATCATCCTTGAATAGTTACTGTGCTTGGACCACCAGCTGACATATGGCTTTTTTACTCCACTTGCAGTGTGATCGTTTCTCCTTCAGACGTGTTTGGACAACAAAATCATCCAAAAAACTTCTCTTTGAGCATAACCTTGCAACTTGTGAAGTTGTGAAATGTGCCACATGTAAACAGCTTGTCCCACAATGGGTTCTGACACAGAGCCAAAAGCTTAACCTCTGAATAAAGCATGCATAAATACTCTCCTTTTGAAGACAGCTTTGTTACTAGCAATCACACTTGTGAAATTGTCAGTGATAATCATGATTTTAGCATATGCATAAACACTAAAAGGAAGAGGCATTTATGTGACACACGCAACGCATTTTTTTGTGCATGGAATATTTCAGTTAGTATAATGCAACTTGTCCCCCATGCGTAACGACTAACCTCTGGTCTAACGGGATCTTCGATGCCAACCACACAGATGCATGTCAGCCCAGTGAGGATATCGTTTTCATTGTCCCAGTCAGGCTCCCCGTCAGAAGCAGGAAAATCTCTGTATCCAAGGCAGATTGTCCTCAAGCCCTCTGAGGCCATGGGCTCGATCACTTTCTTAACCATGTCATCTCTGTCCCGTGGGCGGAACACCTTTGGCTCACCATTAGCTGTCAAGATTTTATAGCACCTGAAACATGCAAAGATGGCATGTTAGATTATAAATGCAGGAATGAGGAAAAGAAAGAAAAAGAATGTATGTAGGAGGGCAAAACATCCATAGACAAAAGCCATTAAGAGATGGAGTTGAGAAACAAATGCATGAATGTAAAAAAAGTCATGTAGATTTGATAAAAGGGTAAGAGGAGAAGACAAAGCATTTAAATGGTGAGGTTCAGCAGTTAGAAGTCACACTAAGCCCTCTGTGGGTTAAAAAGAAGCCTGCTTGGTTAAGAGGCTTACAGAGCTGTTACCGGCTCATTTTCTCAGTGCCTGTTTTTAAGTCGCAACGTAAGGGGCTTGGGTTGGATGCACTTGAACTTCTTAGCTGCTTAAGCCATTACACATATCATTTACAGCAAAGTCTGGCTGGCTGAATTTGTTTAAAAAAAAAGAAAAAGAAAAAGAAAAAGTGCTATGGAACAGCTTTTCATTTAATTGATCAGCATACATGATTTCATGCTTCTTCAGTAAAGAAATAATAATAATAATAATATTAAACCATACAATCCCAAATATAAAATAGAACATGTGCAATGAACATGAACGATGAAAACATCCCTTACTTTTTTAACAGAATTTCTGAGGCTCCTTTGCTGAACATACGGTAGCTGCCATCAGCCATCTTCAACACAGTGCTCATAGACTTGCGAACTGAGTTGAAGGTGTAGACCTTGTAAAGTTTTTCTTCAGGGATCTCATTGCGGATAGCCTGGTAGTCGCGTTTTAACTCAGTAGAAAAGCCGAGCAAGGCACATTCGGTCTTGTTACCCACCTGTCGAGGCAGACCTCCTTCTTTCTCTGGAGGCTAAAGGAAAAAGAAAGTGTGAAAACCGCACATGTGCAAACAAGGCAATATTCAACCTGCTACATAGTCAGTTTTAGAGGCACACTGCTTTTCACAAGCATACCATGATCTTAGTAGTGTAGGCGCAGTTGACTGCAATGCCCAGAATCAGGATGTCTAAAGTGGAGGAGGGGATGTTCTCTGGTTCAGGGACCTTCTTGTAGTGCTTTTCAGCTATATAGGCCTGCACCACAGTCATGCGGTTCATGGTGAGTGTACCAGTCTTGTCAGAGCAGATGGCGGTAGCATTTCCCATAGTCTCACAGGCGTCCAAGTGACGCACCAGATTGTTATCCTTCATCATTTTCTGTAGGAAGATAAAAAAGCAGTCTGAAAACTACATTTTCTATGCTGAAAACATTTTAGTTTGTTTTGCAAAAACATGCAGAGAGTTTACAACTGAAATGAATAGCTCCTTGATTAGGTAAAGTCCTGTGTTGGCTAAACAATACCCTAAAGCCAAACATGATCCCCTTTCCTCAAGTTGTTAACCAAACAGCCTGATCTGCTAGTTTTAATAGGCTAAAGTGTAAGCTGGTCAGCTCATGCATGGGTCACTTGGCTGGGAGATTTTACCTTAACAGAATACGCCAAGGAGATTGTTACAGCAAGCGGCAGGCCTTCAGGAACAGCGACCACAAGGACAGTGACACCAATGATGAAGAATTTCACAAAGAACTGAATATAAACCGGAGTGCACTGCTTAACCCAGGATAAATTCTGGACCCAGAAGGTATCCACTACAAACAGCACCACCAGGATGATAACAGTGATGGCTGACATAACCAGACCTAGGGGCAAAACATGAGAGAGTGGGAAGAAAAGAAAGCTGTTAAATCATATTACTATCAGAATCTTGCTTAAACAATATAAAAAGTTGGAGATATAGAACAATAACCTTGCAGTGAACACAGGGGTGCAAGAATACAAGCACATAAAATGTTTTACAATCTACAGCACTCAGCTATGACAGAAACAAGTGATTTTGGCTGACTCACCTGCTTTTCCAATCTGTACTGCTAGTTTGGTCAGTTTTCCTTGGAGAACAGACTTCTCTTTCTTTGGCAGGTTGGCTTTCTTCTTCTCCTCTGCATCTGCTCCCTCATCACTGTTCAGAGGCTGCATTTCCATTGCAGCACCATCCTGGGCTTTAGCTGCAACAGAGAAAATGAGACAAGGCTGTTAAAAGAATGGCCTGACAATTCCAATACTACACTGGTTATTACTGGTGTTGAGTGTTGTAAATACATTTGTATAAAAGGAATATTGTATTTAAGGTATTTAAGAGAGACTCTGGGAATTATGAAAGGAACAGTGACAGAAATGAAAAGGATTTTCCCCCATATCAAACCAGGCTAGCAGCTATGACAAATCAGCACAACATACAAAGAACACACAGTATTCATTCACAGTCAGGTACCATGTGAAACCTGTATAATTTGAATATTTGCTTACAATTTGCAAGACCTGAAATAAAAATTGCGTTCATAATCTCCACCAGAGGGTCAATGAAAGTCAAATAAATGTATTCATTTCACCAGTCATATTAGAAAACACCCGAAAAGCTTCTATACTTCCTGTCTGTAGAATATAAAAATAGTTCAACAGGCCTGGGCTAGATTTAGCTGCCCATAACATATTTGATTATCTGATTTTACAGGTAACAAGTCACAGCAAGTCGTTTAAAACCAGATCCTAAAATTGCCATATGATGACAATCTTTCAAATATAGTCCCTGCAGAGCACTACATTACAAATTAACCGATTAAAGGAAATCACTCAAAATTTTAGCATGCTTTGCCACTTCCCTTTTATCCAAGGAACTTGGGAAATGTCAGTGTAATTATGTTTGTGAGCTGAGCGCACAGTAATTAGCTAAAAGATCTGGAAATGTAATTACCATACTACCACCAAGAGGTTTAAAGCACAGGTTAACTAGTCAGTGACACAGAGATCTGTTTGAGGCATCTCCTCCAATTAAATTCCCATAAATCTTTTCTCAATATCCCTCAGGACCACTTTCTGTATCCTGCAGATCTAATGGGAATCCCAAACTCACATCTAACTAGGTAACCTTGGACACACAAAGCCTCTAATGCCAAAAGGAGGAGAAGAGGCAGCTGGCAGGCCAGCAGGGGCTGGTCTATGTTGTGTCACGCACAATGATAAAATCATTAGCTTTTTTGGGCACTGACTCTACCACAGTTCCTGCAGAACAACTGGCACATTTTCTTACAGTTTTGGAGTCTTGCACACTGTACGGAACTCTTTTAAAGTATGGGAAACCCCTGTCCAATTTGGGGATAATAAATGCTCTATTTATGGTACAATGGTATAGACAATTACACGGTATTGTGTGCAAATGTATGCAGCAGAAAGCAGGAACACTGGGCTACTGCAGCTGCTGCAGACTGTGGCTTGCTCTGCACTTACATGGTCGCTGTAATCTCAGTCTAAAGGATTACTGCTGATTCCTGGCAGGCAGAGGGAATCTGTGCACAAGGGACCAGCGCCAGGGTTGTGGTCACAGACCCGAGCACTACTGATCATAGTGTCCCAGCAGGGGAACAAGCCTGGCTCGCTGGCTGAATTACCACTAAACAGTCTCATTATCATTGTTATCAGTCTGAAATTGCAACAGTGCAAGTCTCAGAGTTTGACTCTGAATAGTTCAGTCTGGGACATCAATAGAAATCAAATCGAGGGGGGCCTGAGGGAGAGTCAGAGAGAGATGGGTGGGAAAGCAGATGTTCTGGCCCCAGAATTGTTGCATGGCTTTAATCTCCTCATCACTAATCGCTATAACTGGATTCAGTAGCACCTGCTGCTCGAAGCGCAATGTGCCAGCAAAGGACGAGAAAAGAAGAGAGAGACATAGACAGGAGGGCCAGACAGTACAATGGATAGCCAAGAACAGCCCATACACTAAGTATACGCTGACATGGGGGGGTCATGCAAAAATATGC
This sequence comes from Bujurquina vittata, assembly GCA_015106715.1. Classification (NCBI taxonomy): domain Eukaryota; kingdom Metazoa; phylum Chordata; class Actinopteri; order Cichliformes; family Cichlidae; genus Bujurquina; species Bujurquina vittata. The sequence goes on along the minus strand of VUQK01004455.1, from coordinate 11,668 downwards.
AACTCCTCATTACTTGCATGAAATCATGGCAGCCAATTATTAACAGTTTGAAGCTGTAACCTACCCCCAGAACTGCTAAATGGGGAGGGCCACACTGATAAAGCTAAAGGCTAATACCTAAATGTAGGCACTAAGCTGCAAGGCAATTACACATGGTTAAGTGTGCCAGTCTGTGTGTGGGCAAGTTACTTACCTTTCTTACGATTTTCCACAGACCCATCCTGCTTCTTATCTGTGGAAGAATGCAGCAGTTAGTATTAGTCATTTAATTGATAGGAAAATTATTTTTCTTAAAGAATTAATCATTTATGATGTATGAGAAATACTGATAAATGCCCTCTTCCTTCTGTTGTTAGGCCTATCACTCTTACTGTTAAAAATGACAGATTTAAATGACAAAACTTTTGGCATCATACAAAAGGCAAGCTGCAACTAGTTCATCGTTGGGCAGAAAATTAGCCCTGTACTGTGACTCTGACAACTTCTAAAACTTGTTTAATATAAACTAACAAATCAGGGCCCTTTGTATGCACACAAACTCTGCTCTAAGCTAAACTTTTCTGCTTTTTTAAAAATCTCAAAAGAAGATGGAATTTTTCTGTGGAATGTAAAAGTGGTGGCAATATCTGTGCAGACATGTCACTTGATAGTGAGCTGCAAGTGCGCGCGTGTGTATGTATGCTCGGTTTATAAGGTCAACAACCAAAAGAGCATATTAACTTTTTCTCTGTTTCTTCTTCTCCTCCTTCTCCTTTTTCTTTTCCTCTTCGTCATCATCGTCGTCTTCCCCGCTTCCGAGTAAAGTGAAGATAATTCCAGTTTGAGAGTTAACACCCACAGCAGTGACCACCATTTTCCCTGAGCCTTCCATTACATGGGTGCCTTTGAACAGAAGAAGGGAAACTGTCAGTAAAGGACATCAAGAAACCATATCTAGATAAATGACCTGCTCTTTGTTTCAGTATGTTTCCATAATACTTCTCCCAGGTTTTTGTTTAGACACTGAGCATAAATTTACTCCTGCCTATCCATATTTGTTGCTTTGACCCTTTCATCTTGTTTCAGTGAAAATGTTGAGCTAGATTCCTTTGTTGAGAAGGTGGTTTAGCAAGGCTTTCAAGCGGTATGTTGAGCTACACACAAAAAAACCAAATGCAGGTTTTCAAATGCAGGCAATAAATACAAATCAATAGTGCACTTGAAAGTACAGAAAGAATCACAGTCACTACTGAAGACACACTCCAAACCTTTAATCAACAGCCTTTAATCAAAAGCCAATTGTTAGTATGTGTGAAATAATGGAATTCTGAGAGGCTGTAACAGTGTTGCATCTCTGGCTTTCCATTCCTCTCAAGACACGGCACGCTCTTTGATTTTTATACAGAAACATCAAATATAAAAAAAAAAAGAACACAAGCTAAGCCGCAGTAAAAGAGTGAAATCCACGAGGCTCTGACAGCTGAGGAGTGGAAAGCATTTAAAAAGGTGCCTGTGTAAATTTGAAGACGCTTTTCTTTCATTCGTGAGAAGAGATACAGCCTGTGTTAAGGGAAATCAAAGAGCGGCAGCGAGGCAGTGCACAAAAAACACAAACACACATGACTCCTCTCCCTTGGAGGTGCGCCAAGAGACAGCCAGATGAACTAAACTAAAGTGTTTCTCCCTACACACGTTTTTTTTCAAGAAATGACTACAGCAATGAAGGTAGTGCTTATCTGACTACACAAAAGTGTTGAAAGGGCTTTGTGGACATACAGGAGGAAACATATAGGATGGATACAGAAAAATGGGAACTATTTCAGCTTTACATCTGGGAGATGTATGTACATGTATGGCTGGCTGATAACTGTGCTAATCAGCAGAACTGGGACAATTCAATTTCAAACACGTTTCCATCAGAACACGAGTTTCAGACAAAGTGGAAAATTAATGAATATTTGAGGTTCAACTATTTTCAATTTGCAATTTTGTAACAGCTTATTTATGAATAACCAAATCATAACCTGTTCTTACAGATTCAAAAAAAAAAAACCCCAAAAAAACTTAAAAAATATTTCAAAAAATTAATTAAAAAAAAAATCAAAAAAAGTAAAAAAAA
>VUQK01004452.1:2092-22181 GCA_015106715.1 Bujurquina vittata | reverse complement strand
TGCTCAGAAACTGGAAATAGCTACTGTACAGGAACTTGTGCTTTACACAGAGGCTACACGCGGGAACGGTGAGGAAAACGTGTGACAGAAAACGTAAAGGACAAAAAGTGTGTGCAGTTTGTCACACAGTGTGTCTGCTAGCTAAAAGAACAGCTGCTGTATTTCCAGGGAGAGCAAAGGATGAGCGATAACTTCACTCAGATGGAGAAAGATGGAAGAAAGAGGTAAAAATGTTCTCCAAAGAGCTACTTCTACTTTCTTACTTTGAGCAGAATCCGTAGCCTGTACTTTTTAACTTTCACTTGAGTAAAGAAGTTGAACCACTACCAGATTTTACCAGAATAGTATTTAACACAAGTACATCTACTTCTACTTGAGTACAGAATGTTAGTACTTTGGCCACCTCTGACTATGTTTGCAACAGAAAGACTGAATGGGGACACTGGGATTTGAAAGTATGGCGCTTTACCTGAAACAGCGGTCCAATGAAGAACCCTTGAGTTGCAAAATGGAAGTCAAGGCAAACTCATATTAAAGACTTAAAGTACTGTAGGCACCTCTAGTTTGTCCCTCAGAAAGAAGGAAAGTTGTGGAGTGCACCTTGAAAGAGAAAGGAGAAGAAGACTGCAAACAGGCAGGTTAAAACCTTTAAGAACTTCGATATAAAAGGAAGCTGACCTGTTCAAAAAGAGACTGTTGGATGAATGCTTTTTTTTTGGACGTGTTGGAGGAAATACCATACCGTAAAACAAGCTGTATTTGACTTCTTTTAATAAATAATAAATAAAAATGAGCAACACAAGTGTTTTGATTTTTCCACAAATCATATTATTATTCTGTATATATATATATATATATATATATATGTAAATATATATTTTTTTTTATGGTCAAGTTGACAAATTGTTGCTTTTTGGTTTTTCTTTTGTGCAAAACCTGGTGATGAGAGACTTTTACAAGAAAGAAAATTTGTTCTCAAAAGGCAAATATGAGACTTCAGAGGCTCCACAGATAAATCACTAAACTTTGATTTTAGCAAATATTTAGTTTTTTTTTAAATCACATTCAGAGGTATTCTTGCTTTTTCTCTCAGTAAAACCAAGAAAGCTGAACATACTTAACACACTTTGCATGAAATATGTGGATATAAATGTTTATATCTGAATATATTGTTGCATAATAAATAAAAAACTAAACGACCCATGTGTCAAAGGATGAATGACAGTCTAAAGTAGTAGAGGTTCATGGGTGCTCTTGAGTTTCAACTCGGTTGCCTCGTCCATCCTCAGGCAGAGCGGATGACGACATGATGCCCGTAGCAACGGTCGCGTCTCTACGGCAACATCCTCAGAGGTCCCCTCTCTGCTGTTGTCACCGCGGCGCTCATCTGTTGCCCGTGAGACGCACAGAAACCGCCGCTTCCCCCTCGTACGCATGGGATGGTTTTGTAGGATGTTGCGTTGTCATGGGTGTAATCCGAGCGACCACCGCCGCAGCCGATTGTGCCTCGCGACTTGAGTGCCTAAAGTGGGCAGAGGGCAACTTGGGCACGAACCTCCTCCTCGGTCTTAGTCATCATCTGTCGTCTGCCATCCTGTACATCATCATCGTGCACCCGCAGCCTCGTGCTTCCCGTTCACCCCGGCTTTCTTTGCGCCAGCTGCTTCTCGTCCAGCGGCTGGATGGATCCCGCCGTGCTCATTTTCCTGCTGTACGTGATGATCGCGCACGACCTGGTCTGCGGCTGGATGCAGTACCGGAGACAGAGCGCCAAGCCTCGCAAACGAGCCGCTCGCCCTCTGCCGCGCTCCAGGTGTGTGTGTGTGTGTGAGTGTGTGTGTGTGTAATCAATCTGTGTTAATCAGTACTGGTAACCCCCTGCTGTCCATAATCGTTCTTAAATAAATGTTGGAGAAAAGCACAAAGAAAGGAAGTTTTGTAGGATTTGATCCATTTTTTTTCCTAACAAAATAAAATAAATGAGAAGTATTTCACCATACTACAGCCTACAGTACCTTTGTTACATTTTCAAATGCCGCAGCACAGCAGCTGGTGAAATTGGATCTCTAATCTGTTGATTCATATCTGGCTTGACTACAGTCTGTCAGTCATATCTGTCATGAATGATATCTAATAATTCTGAGCGGGAAAGAGATTTTGGGATACTTGTAAAACAGCTAATATCTTTATTTTTTTTAACTCCTGCTGACTACAGTCTGTTTATCACCATAAACATGAATAACAGGTATAAAAAAAAACACATCAAAACTGTGGAAATTACTTTTTGGCATGACGCCAGTACACAAATGTACACAAACTCTTTAACTTTAATAAGGTTTCCATTCAGATTGCTTGTATTTCCTCCACAGTACCCGGGTGTGCCAGGGAGCCTGGAGGGCAAGCATCCAGTCGGTCAGGACAAACAGAGGGACGAGAGACCTGAGGAAGTGTGGTCGCATTGTGAGAAAGGCCTAAAAGAAAGGGATACGTTGGACACACAAGGACACTTACTGAAGAATAGAGACCTCTGAGTGTGAACTGGTCTGCGAGCCTGATCCAGGTTTCCTCATCTTTAATTTCACTGAGAATCTGGGCATTTCAAACACGTATTACTGTGGGTATTTCTGTGAAAGCAGTTGGCAGCTTAACTTTAAAAAAAAAAAAAGTCTTTCTAATGCAAGTCAAGAAGCTAATAGCCAAACTGCTCATTTTCATTTTTTTTCCAAAAAAGGTCAAAACATAAAGTATTACATAAGTGGTCTCTTTTATGTGTTTGTATTTGAGCCCTCACAAAATGCTTTAAACACTTTTTTACATTATTATTATTATTATACTCTCAAGTCTGTCTTTTAAAGAGCATCAGGCATTTGCTTTACTTGCATTGTGATTTGTGTGTAAGACTAACAGTGTAAATATGCATTTTCCCCGTTTGCTGAAGCATGACTCTTAGTACCTTAAAATATCAAATGAAGGCTAAGAAGCCAAAAATTACATTTATATGCGATGCTAAAGGCTGCACAAAAGTGAAGTTACCTTAAAAGCATGGATTGTGTTTTTCAGGGAGTTTTACTCAGCAGTCCGGTAACTCATCAGCTAATTTGCTCATTCACTGTAGAAATGTTGGTAGTTTGGTGACAGCTCTCTGAACACAAGGCCACTTTTAAGGCCATTTACAGGCTGGAAAGAAAGCTGAGCCCATCAGAGCTTCATTTGTGACAGTGGTTTTCAGGCTTTTTGTGCCCAAGGCTCAATTTTCAAGACGAACCTATGCCAACCTTCACGTGAAATGTCATCTGCTACCTTTGGATAGTGTTGTCTGGTCGGACACTTTTGCACAGTTCAACAAGCAGTCGGAAGGGATATTTGATTTCTAAGTGCCTCTTTAGCTTGCATGGCAGCATGTTAGCATTAACCGCCTTCTCCCAACAGATTCCAGTGGCAATGCAGTAAATTTATGATTTCTATCCTAACTTTTTGTGTAGTTGTAAACTGCAATAAAACATACAGATGTCACAACATCTAAAGGCACACCTGGGCTTCCCTAAGGTGTGCCTCAGCACACCATTTGGGAGCCACTGGTTTAATGGGATTAAGACTCATTCTGTGCCTTTAAGCCAGGAACCGTCTGAGAACAGCAGCTACAAGCTTTTTTCTTTGTGGTGATTAACAGCTCCAAGCAGCTTACAGTGCAAGACAGAGCGGTTAATATTGGACTGTGTAACAAAGAGAAATTGTGTGTTACAGTAACTCATCACTTTGAGCAACATTCCAGAAAGTGGACACAATTGAGCCTAATGTGGCACTCACGGCTAATTTACAGATGTTTTGTGATCCAGGTATGGCCAGAATTCACGCAGCAGGGTTGGCATGGACTGTGGCAAAAGTTAGGCATGCCAGATGCGACTGAAATGTGGTGACACACACAACAACGCCTACTGTAGATGTGGGTCAAATTTTTTTCCTTTTTTTCTTTTTAAATAATCTGCGCTGTGTGACAGCTTTGCCATCAGAATCATGATCTGAATGCACTGTTATGCCAAACACAGTTCCCTTTACAAGGTGAGCTCTATTAACTCCATAGGCTCCTCTATTTTTATTTATTGATTCATTTTTATTATTACTCACATGCAAGACCAGAGCTGACAGGAATTTAAAAAAAAGACAGAGAGAAAAAAAAAGAAAAGCACATCATCAGCTGCTGCACCTGCAAGGAAACACATACAAAAACCCAACAAGACAAAACGCAAATCGGTTACACAAGCCAAAAATTCATTCCAACCTGGGATGGTATGGCTGCCAATGTAAGCTAACAGCAGCAGACTTATGAAAATCTGATGCCTTTTCTTACTAAAAGGCAATGCTATATAACAGACACTGCTATATGCTAACCAACAACAAATCAAGGTTGTTTGATTACTTTGTAAAGATCACTGGTGAAATACCCTTAATTTTCCCATAATGTGCACAAAAGACCAAAATGGCAAAGCTAGTCACACTGAGTGCCTGTTAGTGCCACTTACACATCATCTCTGGTTTTTCAAGGGTTTGGTACTCCAATTATAAAGTTTCTGTTTTGCTTAAGAAGACAGAGCAAAACTATGCAAAAGAATGCTGTCTGTCAAGTTTTACTTTCATGAGACTGTGAGCCACAACTTCATTTTTAAAGGTTACCCTTATAGGCTGCCTGTAATTAGAGCAATGTAATTAAAGGGGAGGGACTGACTGTACTTCAGTTGTCTGTCATTTTTATGATGCTGACTGACCAGTTGTTTTAGTTTGATTAATTTCTTGTTCCGCCTTAAAACATTTTCAGTTGAAGAAATGTAATTGAGCTCAAGCAAATACTGAACAATAACAAGAGATCATAATGTTCTGGGCTTCGTGATGCTCTGTTATAATTCAATCACAATTCAAGCCTTATTAAAGACGAAGCTCATGGGCTGTGGTGAGCAATAAAACGTTGAAAATACACAATAAATAAAGCAGTGAATAGAAAATGCATTAAAAATTAAATATATGATTGATGAAAGGTTTCACGGTTGTTTGGAGCCCAAAAAATAATTGTTTAAATCTCCTCCGCATATAACACCTATATAAGATTTCATATTGCAGTGGAGCAGGTGGCCAATATCTTCCAAATCAAACTTTATTCTGTGTCTGCCTTTGGTCCAAGAACAGACTCCAGGACCTCTGTGGTCTGATTTCTGTTTGATCATTGCAATGATCATGTACAGCTTTAGAGACAGTCATGACCTGAAGCTTCATGGTACACTTTTGTATGTACACACCATCCCATTGCGTTCAGAATCCTGAGGGAATTTCTTTGGCCATTCCTCAAGAATTTATTCTAACACAACATCACATAAATAATAAAAGTATGTTTTCTATCCAAAAAGGAACTTGGTAATGCTCCACATGAACTTTAATGGCTGGTATTCTAGTTTTGTCAAAGCATTAAAGCGTAGGCAAAGATACGGAACCGTCTTTAAATCAAAAAAACTGGATTGCAAAGCATTTGTGCTATGCAGGGCAGACCGGGGTTGATTGTCACACTTGTCACGCTGCTGAGACAATAAACCCAGACTGCCGGGAGCATGTTGGGTTCTAACTTTCGGTTTAGAATCGACCGGAAGCGCCACATTTTCACTGAGCCTTTTATTCACAGCATGTTTAAAGCAGAGTTTAGATTATCTGCTGGTTTTCACGTGTCCTTTTTCAGGCTGTGGGACAGCAGCCTTTAATGTTTAAATGTATCCCCTCTATTTACCGTAGCCCAGCTCAGTTTTCATCCACTTATGTGTGTGTGCGCGCGTGCGTGTGTGTGTATGCATGTGTGCGTGTTTAACTCAGTTGAGTCAACCTTCCAGTCCAGCTTCTTCTCTATTTGCTGTAGTCCAGCTCAGTTTTCACCCACTTACCCCTGTGTTTGTTTGTGAGTGTGTGTGTGATGTTGATTTTGTGTATCAGTTTCTCTAAAGTGTCCTGCTGCAGAAATCCTTTGAGTACAGTGCTGCGTTGTACATAAGAACACTCTCCAGATGCGAACACTGTTAAGAGTATGAAGAAAGCAACAGCACACAGGCACTGACTCTACAGACCAGCATTTGAAACTATAGCACAAATCACAGGCTGGAAGATTTGTATTTATTGATTCAGTTGTTTTTTGTCGGTGGAAGTTAATGGACATTCATGAGGCATTTCCCAAAATTTGACTTTTGGGGATTTCCACACATTAACACACACTTGTACACAATGTGACTGCTGCAAATTGTTTGCAGATCGCAGAATTGTCTGAGGTTTTACTACAACTTGTCCACATTTTAAACATAATTAAATAACAACAAAAAGTCTCATGCAAGAATATTTTTTTAATTCTTGCCTTAAGATTCAGTTTTTCTGTGAGGTTGTTATTGGCTTATTTTCAGTACCAATTCAGCTCAAATAACAATGTATATTTATATATAAACTTTGAGTTTCCATCATTTCATAGCACCTTCTGTTAAAGAGCCCCTATTTTGGGGTTTTTCCTGTGCTTTAGTCCGTTCTTTAGCTTTTCTGTGTGTTACAAGTTTACAAAGTTCTAGAATTCAACGTTCAAGTTAAACAGGGTCATTCCCTCATAGAAAACACTGCTCCTAAACTGCCTCACTTATCTACATCACTATGTAACACACATTTGGATGACCACCTATGAACTAGTTTCGCTCTAACTAAAAGTAGCTTGGAATTGGAGTCCTCTAATCACCAACAGCCAGCAACAGACTTCAACACAAACTTCCCAGAACAAATACTGATGTGGCTTCAGATAATATATTGCCAGTGACAACTTGAGTCAGCAAACAAGTTAAGGTTAACCAGATAGCTGCACATTGGGTGTGAAGCTATTTGTCTGCATTAGCAGGAAGTATTAACGAGAAGAAAGCCAGTTTCCAACCCGGAGCTGTCTTTGAGTGGGAAAAAGTTGGAAGCAACCGAATGTCTTTCCAATGTGACTAATGATTTTTTTTAGTAATAGAAAGCTTTTAGCACTCGCTATTTATATAAATAATATTGACCCGCTTTCATTCAGTGAATGAATGAAAGCAAGTTGGGCATTTTGCGATCAGTGTGTTTTGGATATAGCCAGTATACAAATTGGACGGAGCTCGCTACACATCATCATTAGTTTCTGAAGTCCAGTTTGAAGCCTTGAGAAGTGTTTTCATTGTGACCATATTGGTTTAAAAGAAAATGGATGTGACAAGGAGGGGCAAGTCTGTGAAACCATTTGCTTATTGGCCAATAACTTGTGACTAAGTCATTAGCCAGTGAGGATACAGCCTATGATCCTTTATTTCTAAACATTGTGCAACCAAGATTTAAAAAAATATTGTGTGAACATATTATTGCAGACCCTGAAAGTAAAGTGAGCACAATGGGAGCACTTTAGCAGTAAAGTGTCCAACATAACAAGAATAACTCAAGAATCATAAATTTGCAAGTGATGTTTGTAGTGTGACAAACTTGATCCAACCTAGCAAAGATGTAATCAATTTACAAGTAAAGCCAGATATTCTGGGATTATAATGGGGTGGGGTGGGGTGGGGGGACACAAGTACTGTCAGTGGCGAGATGAGGTTGATCCAACCACGTAATGTTGTGGTCAATTTATGAGGACTCACAAATGTACAAGAAAAAAAATCTGCTCTGAGGAATGTGGTATGATCCAACCCAGCTAAGTTGTGGTCAGTTAAAGTATTTATAGTTGTTTTCAAGCAGCGGCTATGGTGTGATGAATTTGATCCAACCTTGGGAATTTGCAATCCATTACAGTGGACATTTTTGGTAAAAATTGGTCATTGATAATCTGTTAAAGAATATTAATCTTTCATTAGTTGTAATTTAATTTAGTTGCAGTATGTTTAAATTTATTCATGACATTATGATGACATGATGATTTTTTTGTAATTTTTTAAATTTACATCTTTTTATTTAAATTAAATATTACAAATAACTGTATTTGCTCATAGAATTGGTTTTTGCTCGAGACCCAATAATTGTTAGTATGATACATTCACTGGTAATGGAATTGTTGCTAACAAAAAATAAAGAAAATTTAAAATACGCAATGATCACAGTGTACAATGGGCCAATGTAAAATAAGTTTAAGAGCAAAACCACAAGTGAACTCATCATACAGTAAGCAAGAGAAAAAGCCCAATCTATGAAGGCGTGGCCATTAGGCCTTTTTTACGACATGAAGCTGGGAGAGCACTGACATCTATTGTGTCTCTGGCATCCTTCAGCACTGTGAAATGTACAAAGCCTCACTTTCCCTCTGTTGGTTTACCCTCTTTGAGGGCTTTCAAACATACTGTAAATGAGCTGTCTGTCATGGCATTTTCTGCCATTTGAAAGCTATTTGTATGTTTTTATATTGTTCAACGTATAACCCATTATGATGCGGGTTTATGTACTGTATAATCAGCTGTTTTCATTAGAGAACGTGTGTGTGTATCGAACGAATTGTTAATCATGATAAGTTTAATGTTATTAGTTGGATAAAGGATCATTGTTGGCTCTATATACTGTATGTTTAAAAATATTAAAGCAATTGTACACATTTAGGTCATACATAAATTATGCATGTGTGACAAAAAATGGACAGTTGGCAGTCATCAAGTTTAAGAGGGTGAAATTATTCTTAATGTGACTTTTTAAAGTTGATAATATTTTCTATGAACAATTTCCTCTTTGTGGTCCAACATTGTGGTGACAAACCAACAGATGTTCTTTTCAAATTTGAGCTACACAAAGTTATACTTGGAAAGTATGGAGAACTTAAATGCAAGTTTGCTAAAAAAGAAAAAGAAAAAAAAGTTCCACCTATTTTGTAACATTATACTTGCCATTATTTTCTATTTATTTTTTAATCATAACCATCGTTGTATTTACAGTTGCTTTGCCCCTTCCTGAAACTCTGAATCAGAATTAAAGATCACTATTTGACAAACAGTGTTTTATTTAACTCCTTCTTCCTTTTAGCTAACTTATTTTAAGCTTGAACTTTTTGAATGTATTCTTCTTTGTGTGTGTAAAGCTTTTTCTTTCTGAATGTCAACTGTTAGGGGTTAGTGTATATTAATTTTGCTTTCACTTACATTTTTAACAGCCTAGTTTTAGCTAAATATTTCAACTCTGTTAGAAATGGATACAATGAATAGCTAAAATGGTTAGCTAAAACTGCTTGTACATTGCTTTAAATGTTTTAAATACTAATGGGCTTGGGTAGTTTTAGATTTGTGTACCTTAGATATGTATCAATTAGACTCTTCTTGGCTAAATATTTTAGCTGTATGTTTTGGGTCATTACCCTTTTGCACTGTGAAGTGGTACCCAATGCGGTGGGTATGGAAAGCATTTAGACCCCTTAAAAATTTTCACTCTTTGTTTCATTACAGCTATTAAGTTCATTTTATTTTTCATTAATGTACACTCAGCACCTCATCTTGACAGAACAAAAGAGAATAACAACCTGTACACTGAAATTAATTCTTCTGCTTTTATCGGCGGTCTCATCATCGATAACCACCAGTGCCCTGATTCCACTGGCAGCCACACCTATGCCATGACATTACCTCAACCATGTTTGACATGATGAAGTATCCTTAAAATCATGTCATGCATACTTTATCTTCCCACCATTCTGGTACAAGTTAATCTTGGTTTCAATTTTTTTCCCCAGAAATTTACAGGGTCTTTTAAATGTTTTCTGGCAAAGTCTAATCTGGCCTTCCTTCCTGCATCTTGTTGTTAACCCCTCTTTCCGTTCATGAAGGCATCTCTTGGTTGTAGGCTTTGATCATACATCTACTTCTTCAAGTGTGTTCTTCACTTGGTCAGTGACACCTTGGGTACATTTTTAAGAATGTACCCAATTGCTAATTTGGTCACTCCTATTGGGTGTTTTGTTTGTTTGTTTGTTTGTTTTTTGCTGTTTGTCTAATTGGTTTATTTTGATGGGGAAATACGTATAATGGATGTAATTCCTAAATCATCCACAAATGTAGGTTAAAGCTCAAACATGCAAATGGGCTAGTTCTTATATAGCGCTTTCCTCGCTGTACCAAAGCTCAATTAAATGGGCTGAGGAAAAATGGAAAATTGTTTTTCTGGTAAGATGAATAGAAAATAGAATCGAAAATCCCTTTATTTGTCCCACAATGGGGACATTTCAATGTAGTAGCGGCAGCAGAGACACAATAAGATGCAATGAATACAATGAGCAGACACAATAAGAAAGTATTAAAAAGAAAGATGAATCGAAATGTGAAATTCTTTTTGGAGAACATGAACGCCACATCCTCCAGACTCAGTGGAACTGTCCAGGTGCTGAACTGGCCCCGGCCCCAGTCCAGACCTTTCACCAACCTACAGCTCCTTACGCGTGACCTCGTTCATCTTTATTCCTATTGGTCTGTTTTGAAGCCTTTCAGAAAGAGGGGCTGTGATTGGTTGTTGACCATTTAGCGAGCTACCGCTAGACCCGTATAAAGACAAACCTGAGCGTAGATGACACACTGTCAGGATCTGGTTTAAGTGCAGTTATTTATTACTCAGTTGCAGGCGCATTCATAAACATGGGAAACCCCAGAGTTTTCTTCGACATCACCGTCGATGGCGCTAACGCCGGCCGAATTGTAATGGAGGTAAGAGATTTCCAATCCTATTATGCTTCATTTGTAATTCCGTGTTCCAGATGTTGCATCCGCAGATTCGCCGTCTGCCTGCCAGTATGTTTTATGAGATCTAAGACCTCGGCAAAAACATTTTTGTTAAACAAAAAAAAAAAAGAAGATGCAAATGCATGTACATTCCGGTAACAATGCAAATTGAGGGCAACACGGTGGTGCTGTGGTCGCCTCACAGCAAGAAGAGTCTCGGTCCTTTCCGGCCTTTCTGTGTGAGGTTCGCAGTGTCTGCGTAGGGACCCTCCGTGTCCCCCTCCGACAGTCCAAACACATACAGGATGTGAAGTGTGAATGGTTGCCTGTCTCTCTGTGTTTGGCAAACTGTCCAGGGTGTACCTGTCTCTCGTAATTCCTGTTTGGATGCAGTCAGATTTTCACCTCATGTCTTTTGACTGTAACGTCAGGCCTGCGTGTGGTTATGGTTTGTTGTGTGTCATCCTTTATGAGCAGAACACATACAGTTTCCTTTCTGTTAGTGTGTAGCTTTGTGGCACTTCTTTGATCGCCTTTTTTATTGTGTGTCTCTGCGTTTGAAGGAAGAGCCCGTGACTGTCACTTTGAATATATTCTGATTAGTATTAGATTTTAATATTAGATTTATAGAAAATGACAATGAATACCTTATCATAAGGCCGTGCTTGTGGCTCACTATGGCTTTTCTTACCATGGGTTGAAATGTTGACATCACCAGACAACATTAAAATCAGTTACACTCTAACACCGGTGTTATTCCAAAATGTGATCGTTTTTGATATTTCTATGTGTTTTCAATGTGTAATGTCTTATAAATATGCTGTACTTGACAGGATTTATGAAAGGCTTATAAATTGAAGAAATGATCTGTTTTGCAAGTATATTTACCATTCTGTTATAGTATCTACATTATAATTAATAAAGTCCTTTTTGGCCACCTAAAATATCTTTATGGAACTGTGCTGTAATATTTGTGGCCATTTCTGCAGCCCTCGTGGTCACATCTCTTCACTGATTGAAATCTCTGTGTTTTGCAGCTCCGGGCTGATGTGGTCCCAAAGACTGCAGGTAGGTGAGCTAGAAGATAAAGAGAAAAGCTCTTCACATTATTCATATTAATTAGAGGTGCTTCCTCTGCTTCCACACACCCACACATTAATTTGTTTCCGTGAGGAAAGTATGCGTCTGCATTCAACCTCAGCAGTATTTATTCTAAATATGGTTCAAGGCTATGGGTGATTCACACTGTGAAAACAGCACACTGAACAGCTGAGTCATGGAGATGCGAACACATAGTCACTGCTATTAATACGACCTGGTTATATTCACTCTGTTGTTATCCATAAATCTTCAAATTTACTGTTTTACAAAACAGCAGAAAATTGATTTTAATTCAGATGCCAAATTGCAGTTATGTGCATTCCTGAACAGAAAACTTAGTTTATTGGCTAAATATTATGTTTGATTAATTTATGACTTCTCAGTGTGCTGGCCTTTCATTTGGGTTCAGTGACTTCATTTATGTTTAGTTTTAAACAAGTTTTTGATAGATTTCTCAAATATTCGTGTTTTCTTGCTGCTAGGTGGTCTAATGAAGCGCTGTACTGTGTTTGAGGATGCAGCACTGTCTGTAGCAGTTTATGTTCGAAGAGATGTGAAAAGCAGGAGTGTCAAACTAGTTTACCAAGAGCCTGGATGATATCAAGAGGGAAACTGTTTATTGATTTCTTAGAAGGGCTTTTTGCCTCATTCGCACTGACAGAGTTGACAGTAATTGCTAAATGGGCCTATCAGTAAAGGCACAAGATGCATAAAGGCCTCAAAAAGAAGCTAAACAACTGCAAAGAGATTCTAAATAATTAAACGGCTGCAAGGAGACACTAAACAGCAACAGCAGGGAGACAATAAACAGCCACAATAGATGCTTAGAAAATGTAAAATAAAATGTATTTTAGTTGGTTCATGTATCTTCATGGAAGCAACCGTGTGCTGATTTTACAGAAAACTTCCGTGCTTTGTGCACTGGAGAGAGAGGTTTTGGCTACAAAGGCTCCACGTTTCACCGTATCATCCCCAAATTCATGTGCCAGGTACAGTTAAGGAAAGGATTTTGTACTGTGTCCTTTTTTTTTCGCTATCCTGATGTATTTATGATTTGCACGTATGCCGACTCAAATTTCATTTTTTCAATTCAGGGTGGAGACTTTACCAACCACAATGGAACTGGAGGCAAGTCCATCTATGGAGAGAAATTTCCTGATGAGAACTTCCAGTTGAAGCACAGAGACATCGGGACATTGTCCATGGCTAATGCAGGGCCCAACACCAACGGATCCCAGTTCTTCATCTGCACAGCCGCAACTGACTGGTTAGTGTTGCTGCTGCATTCAGGTTCCGCTAATAGTTTCAGCTTATTTAAGGTCTGTCTCACATACTAATCATTTCCTCTGCTCTCCAGGCTGAATGGGAAGCATGTGGTGTTTGGCAACGTTGTGGAGGGCATTGATGTTGTCAAGGCAATGGAGAAGCAGGGTACAAAGAGTGGCAGTCCTAAAGCCAAGGTTGTGATTGCTGACTGTGGTGAACTAAAATAGGGCGATTCCGCTCCTTCGCTTCATCTCGTTCTCCTATCACATGAATCCTTTATCACCCTTACCAAACAGTCTTTATGTTCAGCATATCAGCTGAAAACTCCAAGTGGAACAACTCTCTCCTCCTAAAGAGTTTGTTGGGGTTTTTTTCCTGTTTTATTTTTTTCCCTATAAAATTTTTCTTTTAAGGACATTTGTTAACAAAACCTTGATAAAATGGTGGCAATGTTATTGTAATTAAATCAACTGAAAGCCTGGCTTTGTGTACGCCCCTTTTTAATGTATGTGGCTGGAGAGGTTGCAGTATACTTAATATATGTGACCAGAATATAATAAAGTTCAGTCTGATTTTTTTTTAGCTATTTCAGTGGAGACGTGTGGCCACTAGACTGCACTACAGGCATTAACAATATCTAACAATTGACTGACTTTACCTTTATTTTTAGGTGAGTTAATGACATATTTAGTCTATAAACACTGAAATGAGAAGAGAAACGGTTTTCCTTCTGCATGATTGTAGCTTCTGTAACAGCTTGCCTTATAAGACCTGTAAAAAGCACTTAAATTGTTATATTCTTTAAAGTAGGTGTCTGAAATGAGCCAGAGTGATATCAAGAGAAGTATTTGAATAGCTAGACTGCCCTTTTGTCTCATCTGCAAAAAAAGGCCTTCCTTTTTAAAACAAAGACATTCGAAACTGTGGAATGATGCAAAACAGCAAGAAAATTATGTAAACCTACAAAGTGATGCAAAAAGATTTGAAAAATGAAGCAACGCAAGTAATGAAAAACTAGATATTGCTACAAAAAACTACAGAGATGCAAAACAACTTCAAAATAATGCAACGCTAAAAACTCATGAAATAAGGTATGGAAATTAGCTTGTTTAAATAAACCTGAATATAGGTATTAATGGAACCTAATAAAATGGGGGAATTATTTCTGACTTGACACACTGGTAAGTTATTATACTAGTGCATCTCAAAAAAAATTAGATAATCGCGAAAAAGTTATTTGGAATTTAACTCAAAAGGTGAACTTTTGTTCCATGCAAAGTGAAATATTTCAAGCATTTTTAAAATTTTTGATATTGAGACTTATAGCTCATGAAAATCATAAATTTGGTATCCCTAATAATTATATTCCCTAAGATAAGGCCGAAAAGGATTTACAGTAGACAAGTGTCTGACTTTTGAAAAGTATGCTCAGTTTTACACCGAGTCCTTCGTTGGGGCTCCTTTACCACAAATTGCTGCATCAGTGTGGCACAGCATATAGGCAGTGAGCTGGTGGCAGAGCCGAGGAGTTACTGAAGCCCAGGTTGCTCTGATAGCAGCCTTCAACTCATATTTTTGTCGAGTGTTGTTCTCTAGAGAGTACCTCGCAGATTCTCTATGGGGTTCAGGCCAGGAAAGTTGGCTGACTAATCAAGGTTTGTAGATGGCTGAATTGACTTTGGACTTGTTAAAACACAATGGACCGACACCAGCAGATGACGTGACAACCCAAATCGCCACAAGCTCTAAAGACTTCACACTGGACTTTAAGCACCTTGGATTCTGTACCTCTCCCCTCTTCCTCCAGACCCTAGGACAATAATTTCCAAATGAAATACAAAATATATTTTAATCTGAAAACAGGCTGGAGGCAGGGTACACCCTGGACAGCTCCCTGTGTTCAAAGCCATGGCGCACTTTGTTTTTATTATCAGGCTGGTGCCTGCATGATGTTGAAAACTGGACTCCCTACATCTGAATGAAGATTCCATCCACACAATGGGTATAAAGGAGCTGTTTGTCGTGTTGCATGGATCCCTTTTCAAAGTTTTCGTTCAATAAACCACAGAAAATCAGTTTGACTTCAGCTGACTTCACTTTATTTTTCCACAACAATGTTGGTGACGAGGATGGGATTTCTGAGTGAGCAAATTATTGAGTGCCTGACAGCTGAGACCAGACAGTCACCTGAAATCTCAAATGACAAAGAACCCAGAGTGCAGAGCAGGTAACTAACACGGGGAAGTCATTGGAGAACTGCGATGTGACGTTTGTTGCAATTTCTCTGATGCCCTCTTGGCCAGAACTCTCTTAAAAAATACATTTTTAATGTCAGTGACTATTTTTACACGGCTAAATAAAGGATACATAAAAGTAACTTTGCCAAATTGTGATGGCAGCTTCAACCTTGTGACAGGAATGCTGTTTCTCACTCACAGTGACACAGTGATATGCTTGATATATGGTTCACCTCCTCCCTCCAGTGGCAGTGCAGGGAGGTGGATGTATAGCACGCAGGTGCTGTGAAGTCTACAACATCTAAATCTAATGAGTGGCTTTATTAAAATTGTTAGCTTCTCTTGAATTTATCAGGCAAGAGGCACTTTTTTGAAGTAATTTCAAAAGTATGGCCACTTAAACTGACTTTAAAACAAAGGAGGAAAAAACTTTTTGAAGTAAAAATGGATGAAATTTAAGTAAAAACTACTTAAAAGAAAGTTTCACAGGCAAGTGGGAACCCTGCAGTTCTATTTATTTAAGTGTTAATTAAATTTGCCATTTTATTTTTCCCCCCAGTTTTAATTTCTTTATAGGTTGATTTTCACATTTTATTACATTTGCATAAAATCCTGAACCTCGCGTCGATAGCAATCTTTACTTAGACTACAGTACAAGCAATTTCCCCATGCATTAAATAGATTAATGCCTACTTTATATCAGGGTTTTTTTCATTCATAATTTTTAATTTTGCTTCCTCAAAACATGCTATCATCATCAGCTGTTTCTTAAGAATTCATTTGAGTGTTTACACAGCTAACAAAAAAATGTGTTCTACAAGTCCACGGTAGAGGCAAACAAAGATGAAGGTCATGCATTATGTGTTTGAAAGCTCCAGTAAAGTGGAGCGGACAGTGAAGCGCGTCTGTTTCTGAAGTTAAATGGACTCGTCTCTTGCTTAATTAAAAGCATGAAAATAAAATAATTAGATCTGACGTTGATAGAAAAAACCAGTCTTAAACAATGAAAACAGAAAAAAAAATCTCAGAGAGAATTGTTTATTACATTTAGTAGAGAATTTATCAAAACATTATCAATGCACATTTATTATTATGTACAATAAAAAGACAGAAAAGATTAAAAAAAGAACTTGAAGTACACAGATTAAGGCATCAACATCTTTGCTAGTTTCTCTTTTAACGAACCTCACAGAAAGTGATAGAAAAATAAATTCAAAAGAATTCAAGTTTTCCCATAGAAAGGGCTCTAAACAATAGAGATAGAAACAGGAACTGAGAACGACAGCCAATCACGGCACAACCAAGTCACAGATACAAAACATGCAAATCCAGTACAGCACAGGTTAAACTGGTAAGACGGTCCCACCCAAAAATGATCCCTCTTCTGTGTTTTCACTGAGTGAAGCAAGGAAAGCTTTGGCAGACTCTGCTCACAACAGGACATCATGATATGCTACTCCTTTTTTTATTTTCTGATACAAACTGAAGCAATGGAGCAATTCTGCACTTTGGGAGTCACTTGATCCTTTTGCAATCCAGCCAAAATATACAGAATGTAAAAATGTCATATATCCATCAGAACCTCGTCGTCTTACTATAATAATCGCAGTTCATGTATGTACATATGTACCCCATCTCCTCTGTAATGGGTGGGCTAATCTGAATGGAATTTTGCACAAATACTGTCACACATACAGCAATTACTAACATCTACATGTTTTTAAAAACATTTATTAACAAAAAATGTATTATAAATCCTTTTGATTTTCCTAAATATTATGTTCATCTCACCATCCGATGTTGCGTTCGCCGTTTGTGAAGTGTCAGGTTCTGTGTTCTTATCTTAATGGTCACCTAAATTTCTAACTGCACCAGAACTTGTTCGAGTCGCAACTAAATACTGAATGAATAATTTGAATAAACATAAAATTTACTTTGTGACCAGAAAGGTTTGAATTAACTAGTGCTGTCAAAATTGGCCAAACTCCAGCTTGATTGTATGTGTTGGTTCTCAGTCACCCGGTCAGCCCTTAGAGGGTACGTTCTGTCATCGGTTCTCTCCATCAGTTGTTTTGGAACTGAAGAAAGCCTCTTCACATCTTCATGAACCTTTTGAAGCACTCAGGACCTCACGTTTGATTTGTTCAAAGAACACCACACAGAATCAAACTTGTATTACACACTAAATCTGTGCATCAAGCTGCACCTAGGCCAACGCTGGACACATGTTCTAACTTTTTGCTACAAATTTTTACAACTCAATGTCCAACATTATAATTATATCCTGCTCAAAAAATTAAAGGAACACTTTGAAAAAGGAAAAAACAGATCGCAGTGGGGGGAAAAAATGACACATTGTTTGATTGAAATGAAAATTATCAACCTACAGAGGGCTGAATTTGAAGACACCCCAAAAATCAAAGTGAAAAAGCAGGCTAGAGAGCGCCTGGGTGGCTCACATATGTATATGCCGCATCGTGGCGTGGGCGGCACAGGCTCAAGTCCCAGCCTGCTGCCAATTTGCCCACGTATCTTTTCCCCATTTCCTGTCTATCTTCACTGGATAGCAAAGAAGATGGCCAAAAAAAAAAAGCAGGCTAGGCCATTTTGCCCCCACATGCTTGTGTGCATGCCTGACAAAGTTGGGGCATGCTCCTAATGAGGCAACTGATGTCCTGGGGGAGTCTCCATCCAGATCTGCACCAGGGCATCACTGAGCTCCTGAACAGTCTGAGGTGTAACCTGGTGGCGTCCGGTGGAATGAAACAAAATGTCTCAGAGGTGTTCTACTGGATTTAAGTCAGGTGAGCATGAGGGCCAAAAGTATCCTCTAGGAAGTGCCTGCACACGCGCCACATGAGGCTGGGCTTTGTCGTACACCAGGAGGAACCCGAGACTCTCTGCACCAGTACAGGGTCTGACAATGGGTCAAAGGATTTCATTCCAATACCTATATGAATTTCCCTCTGGGATCAATAAAAGTTATTCTTATTCTTAATGTCAGGTGCTGTTGCTTTGCCTGAACAGATCTGTGCATCGCTCCAGTGATTTACCTCTCCTGACCTACCGCCAAACCAGTCATGCTGAAATATGTTAAAGGCATCATAATGTTCTTCACAGCTTCTATAGACCTTTTCACATCAATCTGTAAGGCTCTGGCAGTGCTCATCTTGTTCCTACTTGCAAAAAGGAGAAGATCCCATCCCCTGGCCAAATGCCAAACTAGTGAAAAAAGAGTCAGAAAAGATGAAGAGGGGAAAAAAATGTTAGTGGCCTCCACCCGTAAAACCATTCGTGTTTTGGGGTCTGTCTCATTGTTGTCCCTCTAGTGCACCTGTTGTTAACTTCATGAAACTGATTAACCCCTCTGCCACTTAAATAACCAGATCCCATGTTTACTTAACATGATGCTATATTCTGATTAGAAAGTGTTCCTTTCAATTTTTTAGAGCATTGTATTTTAATTTGGAACATTCGGTGACAGTCGTAACAACAGTGAAACAATAACATAGTGAAAACAACAGTTCAGAAAGTCTATAACCACATGCCAAGTGGGTGACATCATGTGCGTGAAAAAAACATAGTGGATAGACATTAGCAAACTTTTGATTAATGGTTCTAGCGCACAACAAATCTTTACAAACTTTTTAATGTTGCTTTTCGTGTAGATTGAAGTAGATTTGTTATTTATTGTCAGCAATCCTAATTAGTTAGATAACGCAACATTTACTGTTTACTAGAAGCAGGTCTGAAAGAAGTAGCAATAAAATCAAAGTCAGTAAGTTCATCCTCTGTCTTGTTTAAGCCAACTTTCTTTTGATTGACTGCTTCTTGCAAACAGGTTCGAACAACACGTGGGTGGGGAGGCCAGAGCTGTGTGCCTGAGATGACCTGATATTGGCTATACCTGCTCTCACTGACGTAATACAGAGCTGAGAGTAGAAAAAACTGACTGAAACTGAGTATTCAGAGTATTGTGAGATTACTTGCAAATATACCAACCTCATTATTTGAAAATTTGGACTTGTGTGTGTGTGTGTGTGTGTGTGTGTGCGTGTGTGTGTGTGTGTGTGTGTGCGTGCGTGCACCCCCTTCAATATCTACAAACTGTACAAATCTATGTATTTTTTTGTACATTTATCTGCATTTGAGCAAAATTGCTCCCTTCTCTCCCCCTAATTCGTATCATCATGGTGGTGTTACACAGCACAGACAAAGAGTCACAAAATATGTGTCTCAAACACAATACTTGAGGTAATCATTAGTAACACTGGAAGGTATTTGAAATGCTGGTTAAAACCTCAGATTTGGATCTTCAAAAGATTTTTTTGAGCATGAAAACACAAGCCTCACTTTTAACATCCAGGCAAAACAGCAGACTTTGCCTGACTTGTGCACACAACATTGATTACTGTGCATACTCCTGTTATCCAGGCAGTTGCTAGCTTTTGTAATGGCACGTCTGTGGTACTGTCCCCCAGTGCAAGTATATTCTAAATACTGGCATACTACATCTTCCCTTCGAGATACTACCCTGGGCATCTAACATTACTGTAGACTTAAGGGGATACTTATAGGAAGATACTTAAAGATTATAACAGTGAGCCTGTAGGCTACTGGATGAATTTAGTTTACACACCAAATGCCCAATAAAAAGGTTTATCTTCCGATAAACTGCATTGTAACTGTTTAATTAGAGATGCACCATTGGACTGGCCAGGGACTGCAATTGTCTGATTTCCAGTGTCTGCCCTGACCAATGACTGATCTATAGAGATATAG
>VUQK01004451.1:7283-24574 GCA_015106715.1 Bujurquina vittata | reverse complement strand
AGGCTGGACTATTGTATTTACTAACTTTCAGGCTGTCCTAAGCTCCCTGAAAAGCCTTTCAGCTGATCCAAAATGCTGCAGCTAGAGTACTGACAGGGACTAGAAAGAGAGAGCATATTTCTCCCTTATTGGATTCTCTTCATTGGATCCCTGTTAGATCTAGAATAGAATTTAAAATCCTTCTGCTCACGTACAAGGCTTTGAATAATCAGGCCCCACCCCCCCATCATGAGGTGGCTGTGGCTCAGAAGGTAGAGCAGGTCATCCACTGATTAGAAGGTCGGAGGTTCGATTCCTGGCTGCTCCAGGCTGGATGTCAAAGTATCCCTGAGCAAGATACTGAACCCCAAGTTGCTCTCTGACACAAGTGTATGAATGTGTGTGAATGTTCTACAACAAAAGCACTTAGCTTGCTTACGCATGGAAGTGCTGTTATATAAGCGCTTTGATTGCTCAGACAGAGTAGAAAAGCACTATATAAGAACTAGTTCATTCGTACCTTAAAGACCTCATAGTACCGTATCACCCTTCGCTCTCAGACTGCTGACTTACTTGTGGAATCTGTGGCAGAGCCTTCAGCTCTCAGGTGACCCAGAACCTTTCCTTAGCTACACTACTATAGACCTAGGCTATTGGGAACTTCCCATGATGCACTGAGCTTTTTTCCTCCACTTCACGCTCATCTGGTGTCTATATCCCTCTTGTCCCGTCTCCTGCTGCTCTTTTTCCCGTTTTTCCCTGTAGATATGTTTTTGTACAGATTGCTTAAGCAGTAACTCATAATATTTTTTCAAGAATTGTCTCAACTGTAGCAAATTTATGATACTTTGCATATTAAAAAGAGCAACATTCTCACTAAGCTATGAACCTAATTACCACTAGGCTGCATAATCCCCAAAAAAAAATCATGACTTTGTGATCATGCTTCAGATGTTATAAAGATAAAAACCTTTGCAGACTTTTATGCCATTCCAAGTATTTTGTATATGTCATTACTTTATTGTGGTTTTCTTGGCTAATGGTGACAAACAAGAGGGCAGTTCTTTCTCCTGTTTCTGTGACCCCAACATGTTGAAGTTACCTAAGATTAAAATTGTGATACTTATGGGAAAGACATTTCTCTCTTTTCCATCTGTTTAATCGGAAATTTTATACCTCCGTTATTGTTATAGTTGTTGTTATAGTGTTCTGCAACTATGACTGACCTGAGCAGGCTTGGCGCTGAAGGAACAGAACTTAAGGACATCCTTCTCAGCATCAAACATGTAGGTACCATACAATGGCTCAACCACACTCCTTCCTCAGCTTGTGGCATCCTGGGTCACAATCACATCACTGTCCACCCTGGGAAAGGAACAGGTACAGTAATCCTGGTTTGTTCTCTGACTCTGCCAAAAGCCTGAGGTCAGAAAAGCCCAGAGAACGCAGATACACAGCATCCAACATTCATACTCCAATATTATTGACACGATTATACTATCCTTTCACATTACTTTGTATGAATGACCCCCCAATTTCTGCATCCTTCTTGGCCAGATTTCTCTTTGCAAGACATTTTTAATGACATTTTGTCAGCTGATAAAGAATAAAAGTCACTTTGTCAAAAACTGAGTGCAGCTTCTACCTTTGACTGAAATGTTGCTTCGCGCTCAGAATGACATAATATCATTCATGAGAGATATGTTTAACAGATTAAAGATCAACAAGTCTTTTTTTTTTTTTTGGCAAATACCGAAAATCACTTTTTGGCACACAGTCAGTTTTTGGCGCAACAGCGGCCCCGGAGAAGCAGAGGAAGTGCTGGAGAAGCTGATAAATATAACTAATAAAACTGCTGTTTATTAAAAACGCGATTATTATTTTTTTCATGTATTATTTATGGCTCATTCCACTCCCAGGTTTAGGTTTCGATTCTCCGCCCGCATGTGTGGGAGGTGCTGACCGACCCGCAGACGCGGACTGCTGGTCAGCCTCATGAAGAAGTCCGCTGATGTGTTCCTGACCCACAGTCCACAGCTGCATCCTCAGAGGCGCTCAGATGAGCTGTAAGTTTGTGATTAATCAGATTAATCAGGGAGCTGATTGTTACTAAAAGAAAAGAATGAGGAAGAGGAGGAAAAACTGTGTTCCCTGCTCTGACGCCATGTTTGTGTATGAAGTGTATTAAGCTTGCTAAAAGAAATAGCTTGATATCAAACGCCTGCAGAGTAATGCTTTCATTGGAAGTCTGGGCGGCTAAACGCGCTCAGATCGCTGCTCAAGAGCATCTTTACCCGCGAAAACTCCGTTATTACCATGTTATAGCCGGTTATCAAGCTCTGGACATCAGGTTGCTGAGGGTGCAGGGAGATGTTTGAGGTTTCTCAGGATGTGGCACATGATCCTTGGAGCTCTACCTGTAACACTGAGCTCTTTATTCTTGCAGTTGCACCAATTCTGCTTTTGCATATTTTTAAAATTTAGTTCTTGTACTCTTATTATTATTTGTGCATCTTTCTGCTTGTTACTGGGCAAAAGGAAAAAAATCACGTGTTCTTTTTGGGTTTTGTTCTTTTATGTCTTCGTAAATGTTTCCTCTCTGTGGCTGCTGTGTGTGGAACCCGCTCACTCTTCGTGATTCAGGAGCAGTTACCAGGAATAAAGCAAAGACTTCAGGTACTGTGGCAGAAATAGTAGTGAAGATGAAACACACATCAAAAGGTGTGTGTGTGTGCGTTACATGGGT
Organism: Bujurquina vittata; assembly: GCA_015106715.1. NCBI lineage: Eukaryota > Metazoa > Chordata > Actinopteri > Cichliformes > Cichlidae > Bujurquina > Bujurquina vittata. Next base: position 21,849 of record VUQK01004451.1, on the reverse strand, counting down.
GAAGGTCACAGGTGCTTACAGGTGGATTCTGTTGCCATCAGAGCCCTGAGTACTGAAAATAACCTGCCCAACTGTATTCTGTACGTCCTGTATTCCTCTGTCACACCAACCCTCTGCATGCCCATGAACTTCCTCTGTGCTCTTCCTCTTTTCCTCCTGCCCGGCAGCTCCATCGTCAGCGTCATTTATCCAGTATTTTTAATATTTCTCAATGCCTCTCTGTCCTCATGCATGTCCTGCACGACCCTCACATTCTTCTCTGGCACTGCGGAGCTCCTCAGGCAGGACCACAGTTTACAGCAGCACCTCAGTGCTGCATGTTATTTCTTTGTGTTTGCAGAAACATGATGATCGTCATTGTTTTCTATGCAGGCCTGTGTGAACATCCACCAGGTAAAAAAGAGTGGACCAGGAGGAGTTCCCAGGAGAACCTGAGACTTCAGGTAAGCAACACAAGTCTGACACAAGTAAGTAAGTAAAGTAAGTAAATTTTATTTGTTTAGCGCTTTTCACAGACAGTGGTCACAAAGCGCTGTACATGCAAAACAAAAACACACCATAATAAACCAATAAGGTAAGGCTAAAATAATTGACCACCATAATATCTAAAAAACCAATAACGTAAAGCTAAAAAGTAATAATTAGACACCAAAAGCTAAAAACTAATACTTCAATAAAAATTCTCAGCAGAAGGCCTTTTTAAAAAGAAAAGTTTGAAACTGCTTTTTAAAGGAATCCACAGAGTCAGCTGAGTATAGATGTAAAGGTAGACTGTTCCACAGCCTCGGTGCCACTGACTGAAAGGCCCTGTCCCCCCTAGTCTTTAGTCGTGTAAGGGGAACAACTAACAAATCCTGAGCCTGAGAACAAAGACAGCGAGAAGCTGTATATTTTTTGAGAAGCTGACAAATATAATCTAGAGCCTGGCCATTTAATGCTCTGTATGTAAAAGCAAGAATTTTAAAACAAATCCTAAAATCGACTGGGAGCCAGTGTAAGGAATATAAAATTCGAGTGATGTGAGCTTGCTTGCTAGAATGAGTTAGTAATCTGGCTGCAGCGTTTTGTATTGCTTGGAGATGTGAGAGAGATGATTTATCCAAGCCAGTAAACAGGGCATTGCAATAATCTAAACACGAAAACACAAATACGTGGATCATTTTTTTCCAGTTCAGCCTTGGAGACCATATGTCGTAATTTAGAGATGTTCCTTAAACGAAAGAAGCAGGAATGAGACAGAGATCTTACATGTGAGTCAAAGCTTAAAGAAGAATCAAATATTACTCCAAGATTACGGATGCTGGACTTAGCAGTATGATAAAAAGAGGCAAGAGCCTGACTGATTTTCAGATGTACAGTATGTCAGGAGGGGCTATAATCATAGTCTCAGTCTTATTTGCATTTAAAACAAGGTAATTACTGAGAGCCACTCACTGATCCAGGTGAAACACTGGACCAGGGTGGACAACCTATCCAGCTGCTGGGGCTTTAAAGGCATATACAACTGAATATCATCAGCGTATACAGACGTGGACAAAATTGTTGGTACCCCTCGGTTAATGAAAGAAAACCCCCAACAATGATAACAGAAATAACTAAAATCTGACAAAAGTAATAATAAATAAACATTCTATGAAAATGGGACGTGACCTTGACTCAGTGAACTGTATGATTGACAACAATGAAGGACCAATAGCAGTGAGAGTCCCAAGCAGGACAGAAGGAGGTAATATCTCAGAAAAGCATGATGAGGGTTTCATCTGGTGAATTACCGTAACCATGTCATTCAGTGTGACAGGAGCAAATGAGCTAAAAGATTCAGGGCACTGAGGACCACCTTCTTGATGGGGTGCACTTAAGGAAATTTTGGATCTCAGGTCCATCACCTTATTCACAAAATGACTAAGAAATTTGTTACAATCATCGTCACAAAGCCTGTTGGCGGAGAAACAATGTCATTAATTGTATCAAATAACACCCTGGGATTATTCTCACTGCATTTTATGAGATCACTAAAATAGGATGATCTAGCCTCTTTGAATGTCTCATTGTGGGATTGAAGGAGCTCTTTGAAATATTCCCGATGAACAGTCAATCCCATAGATTTCCACAGACGCTCTGCTTTACGACAGGAGCGCTGGAGGCCAGAAGTTTGATTGTTTAACCAGGGTATGCAAGAACTATCAGGGCAATGACTAGTTTTCAAAGGGGTAACCTGATTGAGAATGGTCTGGCAGTGTTCATTAAAAGAACACTGACAACATTATCATGATCACCTTGATCACCACAGCACAGTGGTGCAGTGGTTGGCACTGATGCCTCACAGTACAGACACATCCATGCATGTTCTGTGTTCTTCTGCTTGCGTAGGTTCTCTTCAGGTGTTCCAGCTTCCTCCCACAGTCCAAAGTCATGCATGGACTTTGGATTAGCAGAGGAAAACCGATGGATCTAAAGTCTTTGAAAAATGTCAGACTGTTCCTTTAATCCCTCTGTTTTCAGCATGCAGAGGGGTTTCCAGGTGGGTCTCCTGCTCCTGCTTGTCCAGCTGTTCCAGGAGGGTCCGGGGAATATCCCAGCCATCACCCTGGCTGTTCTGGGATTCAACGTGTACCTCTTTGTGTTTCCTGCTGCTCCCCCATTGAAGGTAACTCTCCACTGTAATATTATATATTATATATTTAATAAGAGTGGTATGGTAAGCTGTGGTGTGCAAATAAGCTGGTAAGGGGTGTCCACTTGTTTCTAGTCTCTAAGCCACAGCCCGGACTCTAAGCACTGAGTCCACCATGCATTCTGGCTCACATTCATTCAGAAATAAAGTAGTGAATAAGACGCTAAAGCACAATGTCTTGGTTTTAAGTTGGAGAGATCTGCCAGTGTAGAAAGCACCTGATTGTACCTGAAGTGAATAATATGTCTATTGGAGGGTACCGCTGTACATGTTCTGAGAAAACCTCCACCCCATAATGTTGTAGATTAGCTGCTGTGCTCGGGACAACTGTCCTGCAGCATGACCCAATGCTTCAGCTGTGGGCCAGTTGTGCTCACAGTGAATACTTCGTTATACGGAGGAGTTCATGTTCGACTGAGGGCCTGCAGGGTGCTCAAATCCTCAGCCCTAAACCGCCGTGCTGACGGCAGGTCTGAAGTGTTTGTACTCCTGTGCATGGACAAACATCAGCACTTTGGTCTCATCTGTTCAGATGCAGCTTTTTAAACCAGAGCTGTGCTGCCATGAAGAGTTTTTTTTCCTGCATATGATTAGCAGCAGCTGCTACTTAGCATCTTAATCAATGGGAGCAGAAAGGCTCATTTTCACTTGACTGTAACATCCCATAATCAGCCCTGTACTTGCACATTTGTGTAAACTGTACCGGACTTGACATTTTATAATTAGTTTGTGAACAAAAGGCCTCGTGTAATGATTGCATCTTAAACTGAGGTGAGTTTTCATCGAAATCACAGCTGGTTTAAAAAGTAAAAAAAAACTTTCCTGGGTGAAGATAAGCATGTTTCCTGTATTTAATGATGAAAAGAGTTTCTGAGGAGAACACAGAAAAAGCTGTGAACAGAAACAGGGCAGAATCTTAGTGGCTGATTTAGCATTTAAAAGAGGAAACTGGAATAAATAAGAACAGCCCACAAGGTGGTGCTGCTGTCAGCCAGATGCATGGCTGCTAACTGAACTGACAAACTGACTTTTACTGCATGCAATGAAAGGTGTGCACTGCAGGAGCATTCTTTGCATTCAAGCACAGTTCAGCATTTAGCAGGACAATAATCTCCAAAAGACTCCTGCCAAAGTATGAGGAGCATTATGTGGCAGGCTGACGACAGAGGTTTTTCTATTACAGTTTTTGCAGAACACACTTGTTTTTGCTTTGTGTGCAGGCCTGCACGAGCCTCAATCATGTGTACTATAACAAAGAGTGGCAGCGCCTCTTCCTGTCCCCCCTGTACCACATCGATGAGTGGCACCTCTACTTCAACATGGCGTCCTTCCTGTGGAAAGGCATCCGGCTTGAGCGCCGTCTGGGTGGAGGCTGGTTCCTGTACCTGCTGTCGGTCTTCTTTCTGCTCACCGGCTTGGTCTACCTGCTGCTGCAGGCCCTGATGATTAAACTCATGGAGAATGCTGATCCTTCGGATCCATTTTTGGAGCACGTGCAGTCTTTGACCAGAGAGTGTTGCGTTGGCTTCTCGGGTACAAATTACCATCAGTACGAGTGATTCTAAAGGAAGAACATGTTAGATTATGTCTAATAAACACTATAAGTAGCTGTGAACCAAAATGATCAGCATTAATTATTAGAAATGATTAAATATAATTTTTTAAAGTAGATTGTAAAATTATGGTAGTTGATTTTCCTCAAAAAAAAAAAAAAACTCTTCTCCTGGAAACTTCCAGATTATCCGAAAGGGAATTTCAGGAAGAGAGCTAAAAATTTCTGGAAGCTTTCTAGATGTGCTTAATGTTGTGGCTGCAACAGAAGGACCCAAAAACAGGACTCTCGGGGCAAAATTCAACAAAAGCCATCCTTTATTCACTGGGGGAACTAAAGTCTGTAAAAATCCAAGCAAAGAATTGATAGAAGAAGTCTTCCCGAGGGGAGACTATGGCTGTTTATACACAGGAGGTAATGAGGGCAGAGTGGAGACGCCAGGGGAACAAAACACAGCTGAACTCGATCAGATAATAAAGTGACTGAAAGCCCAATTGAAATAAAGTCAGGCATTCTCAGAACCTTTGTCTTAATAACGATCCTGAACACTAACGCTAGCTGGGAGTCATAAATCTCAGTAAGTCACGGTGATGGTGGCTGACCAAACAATGCTCCGATAATCATGAAAGGATCTGTGAATTACGTGATAATGATAATAACACTAATAAATCCTAATAACTTGTTTGCAGGTGTCCTGTTTGCTCTGAAGATCGTCAGTAACCACTTCGACCCCGGGGGCGTGACCTACGTGATGAATATTCGGGTGTCCAATCGCTTTGCCAGCTGGGCGGAGCTGGTGCTCATCTATCTGATCAATCCCGGGTGAGACGCTGCTCCAGTCTCAACACATTATGGAGCTTCGAGCTGAGGGCAGAAGAATTTTATCTGAAACTGATGTTTTATGAGGAATAATGTGTTTCCCGCTGCTCTCCTTTAGCACCTCTTTGGTTGGCCACCTGGCAGGTATCCTGGTCGGACTGCTGTACACTGTGGGTCCACTGAGGACCATCATGGAGGCGTGTGCAGGTCTGAATGCTGCTTCCTTGGTTTGTGTGTATTGTGTACCAAAATAAAAAATATTTTTACACATTTTTATCAGTAAGTCAGACCTTTGTGATCATAGCATGTGTGTGTTACCTGTGTGTATGTGTGAAAGAAGTCTTTAGACCTCGTATCGAAAAGCTCTCCTCTCCCTCCAATCAGATGTGCTGTCCTCAGACCGAGTTCCTCCGCCCCAGCGTTCCTACTACAGCTCTTCAGGTACCAGAACAACATTTCAGCAAACATAAAACTATTTGATAGATTATGGAATAACCCAGCACAAGACAAGATTTATTCAGTTTTCTGCTACAACCGATAAAACCTGCTGAGGCTGGCAGTTCGCTGACGGCCACAGAAGGCAGATGAATGAAGCTGAAAAAGTAGAACCGGCCCCTTCATTGGGTCCAACCCGCAGGTTGGTTCTGGGAGTCTGAGAGGAAGCTGAGTTTGGTTTGGATCCTGGGAGTTTCAAATCTGCCTCTGCAGCCTGGCTGAGTCCGCTCTGCACACGACCCTTATTTATTTACTCTCTTGGTTTATTTTATTAACTGATAACAGTTTATGATTATTGTGCATTTGTTTCTTTTTTCCACTCTATTTTATCCAGCTTTACTTTATTATTTATTTTATTTCTATTTTTTTATTTTTATGTTCCAATTGTATTTTGATTCACGCTCATTTTTAATGGCATTTCACTGCTTTAATGTTTTTAATTGATTTTAAATGATTTATCACTGAATATTGTTTGTTACATTTTTGCTGTCTTATTATCAGCGAGTCATCTCTGAAGCACTCTGAACTAACCCTGCAGGAATGGTGCTACACAAACCTCACTGATTGATTTGATTGATTGGTGGGACCTGTGTGCTATGGATTAACAGAAAAAAGCCATTCATTACTGCCTTTTTAAAATGAAACTCAAATGTGAAACTTGTTGGTCTGCATGTGTGACTCGAGGCTACAGTGGGACCAGACGAGAATACGGTGAAGAGCCCCGACCTGCAGAGGATCCCACATCTGATTATTCTGAAAGCATCATTGCAGGACTGACGGAGGAAGAGCAGATACAGCTGGCGATCAGACGCAGTCTGAATTATCGAGGCAAGACACAGAAATGGCAAATGCTTTAGTTCCTTAGATATACTAAATGATACATATGAGCCACATTAATGGAAAAAAGTGCATGTTTTAGCAGCAATGTTATTTTTTAGGACAAACCAGGCAGAGAGAAACCACACAGGACCCGAAGGAGGATCTCAGGAGGAAGAGGCTCAGGAGGTTTGGACAGGAATTTTCCAACCAGAGCAGAAGACAGTGACTGATTTTAACTGATGCCTCCCATCAAACAGCACATCTGTTTTTTTTAATGACTGCTCACAAAAGGCTGATTTTAAAGGCGATGAGGCTTCTTGCTCCGGTGTTGATTCCACTCCGTCTCATGAAGGAGTCACCTGCGGTAGTCTTTGCATAAAGACTTCCTGGTTTCCACTTCCTGTACTATTTGATGAAGGCTTTTCCTGTTGTGCATCCTGTCTTTGTTTCCCATCGGTGTGATTGTTTGTGGTTGATTATTCTCACCTGGGTCTTATTAGTCAGTTCTTCTGGACTTTGTCCTTTTGTTGCTTGCTTGATGATTTGATTGATATTTTAATGCTTTTTATGATTTTAGTGCACATTTGTTTGATGTAAAGCACTTTGAACTGGCTTGTTGCTGAAATGTGCTATACAAATATATTTTTAATTACTTACTTTACTTACTTGTGCTTTGCTGGTTTTCTCACCCTTACAGAGGGTTAGAGTTAGGTATTCAGCTCTCTGGTCTGTATTTTGGTTATTTTTGCCTCTCAACAGCAATAAACTGTTTTCAGTTCATGTCCGACTCTGAATCCTGTGTTTTTTGGGTCCACATCCTGCCTGTCTCACTGCTGTCTCTTGACACTGAGCATGCTCAGTGCTGCTGTTTAATTCCAAGGTGCACATCAGAGCTCTGACACCATAAACACATTAAAGCTTCCAGTTCCACAGCCTGAGAGAGGCATGGAAATTGCTTTAATTTCTCTGCAGATCCAAGTGAAATGAACTTGATTGAACAGGTGTGTTCTTGGTGTGTGTTCTGTGTTCTAGCAGCTGCAGTTCCAGCAGAGAGATTAAGCCAGCATATCAGATCAAGTAGAACAACATTTATACATTTTCTGCATCACTGAATTGATGCACATGCAGCACATTAACAGTGCAGCACTTGGTTCAGTGGTCATGTGGATGCAGAAGTGTGTAGCTTGAACCTCTGCCTGAGGGTGGCGCTGTTCACCCTGTTCTGTCTCAGCTGCTGTTTGAGAGGAAAGATTAAAAATTAAACAAAAATCTCAGTCTGCATCACATTTTCACACAGAACAATAAGATTGTTGTAAAATTGGAAAAAGAAAAACTAGACTTAAAGTTGAGTCAATGAATCTATATTTATTACTGCTGCTCGTCATGGAAACCAAAGATTTTACAGACTGGAAAACTTTGGACCCTCCTGCTCCCCGCAGAGCTCCGAGTGAGGTTCTATTCTGGAGATCTGATTGGTCAGTGGGCGGTGATTTCATACCTACTGATCTCTAAGTTACCATGGCAATTTACCCGGGGAGGAAGTGAGCAACCTTCGTTAACCCTGAAGTTACCTGGATAAGCCAAAGTCCTGCTTCGCAGTGGAGGTCTCAGGAATCCCAAAAACAATTCTAATACATCAACGCATATTTGGATAATACTCTGAGGTGTTACTTAAAGAGGGTTTATGTCCTTCAGCATAACTCACAGCACAGATTTAAACACTTAAATTGTTGCTTTTCACATTGACATCTGTGTTCTGCGTTGCGTGTACCGTATGTGTTGTATGGAAGCAAAACTCCATAAATACATGTTTAAAAATACTTATAGGATTGTAAAGCTCCTGTTCACATTTTAGTGCTGACTTCTAAACTGCAGGAGCTCTGTGATGAAGCTCTGCTCTTCCTCCTCTCTCCGTCCTGCTGCAGCTCCTCTACAACTCCCTGAGCAGCTTCAGGGTTTTCATAGCGGCCTTCCTCACAGGCGGAGACGGGCGAGAGCGAGGTGCTGGAGTCTGTGGCAGCAGTGGGAGTCGGTACAGCATTGAAGGTGATGAAGCCAATGAGGATGACTGCCAGTGAGACCATGTAGAGGCCAGAGAACTGAGGTGGGGAAGAAAGTGGATAGGGAATGTTTAGGGAACAAAATCCAGGAATTTGTGGAATGATTCTTTGAGGTGTTTGAATCAGATTCATTTGTAAACTAATGGATGTGATCATGGTGGATACATCAATCTTTTCCATGCAGTCTGTGGTGGCGCTGCAGTTTCAGCTGGTAATGCTCTGTAGGTGCATCACTGCAACATTTTTCTTAGTGCCAGAAAACACATTTCAGATCAGCTCTCTGACTCCAAGTAGTTCCACATTTTTATTTGACTTGGATTTTTGAGCTTCTGGCTGAAGAATCTCATCTCATATCTCTCTGCACTGAGATCCTTGAGCTTGGAGTACCAGAGGCTCAAAACCAGAGTCAGTAGCAGAATCAGCTGTTTGGCATCTGCAGAGAAGAAAATCAACCTTCTGAACTCTGCTGCTCAGCCCACAAACGTGTTTTCCTTACAGATGTGGCTCCATTTAAGGGAAATAAACAGGCATTCCAACAGGATGAGATTTATTGCCAGGAAGCATTATTACAACAAAGAAATAATCGACTAAACACACATTTCCTGACCACTCACTCTATTTGGGATGTACGATTTGGTGCTATTCAAATATAAAAGTGTTCCAAAGAACACGTGTGGCACGCACAGTTACTGGGATACTGAAACACATTGCACTTTAACTTTTATGGTTATTATTCATTAACACTGCCTAACTCTCGGCAGGTCATTGTGACCCAGAGGGGGTGCGGGATGAGACAGTGTTTATGTGTGTGTGTGCTGGAAATAACTCCACAAAGCAATAAAGAGTCTCACCAGACCCTGATTAAAAAAGCCTGTAAGCTCTGTTAAAAATGTATACCCATCAAAGTGTCACAATATAGAGCCAAAATCTTATTTATGTTCAGCACCTCTTCTTTTTTGGTGACTCTGACAGTTGTGAGGGATATATCACAGGTTTAACAGCAAATTTGTGCCAATTTAATATATATGATGCCTGGGAAAAACGCCTTGATAGTTACGCTGTCACTGAAAACCCTTCTAAAACCTGCTCTGTAATCTGATATGCACTTCCCAGCCTGCACAGGTATACATGTGTCACAGGCGCTACATAGATTCACCATAGATGCACAGTTCAGGGGGCACAGGCTGGCTCAGTGGGTGAGCAGGCAACCACATGGCCAAAATGCAGCTTGCCTGGGTTTGAGACCAACCCGTGGCCCTTTGCTGCATGTCCTCACCTTCCTGTCAATCTTCACTCTACTCCTAACCATTAAGAAATATATTTAAAAAGAAGTACAATTCAGGTGTAACACCAAAAGAAAACCTGGCAAGGAAGTAACAATTTGACTCTGATTTTGCTGCCAGCCTTAAATCACTTTTAGAGGAACTCCAGTTTTTTTTCACTTTCCACTAGCTTTATTTTCAGCCCCTGCTTGGTTGCACTATTTCAGGGGAACATGTTCAATCCAGAAACTGGAGAAAATTGTTCTGTTTCCTTAATTCTGCTGCACCAGATGCCGACAGACCTAACCCAGAGTTTACTCATTACTATGTGAGCTTGTTGTGGTTTCTCAGCATCTGTGTTGCTGACAATTCAATTGAATTTTAGCACCAAATCAAAACAAACAGATGCCTTATGGTGCTTTATATTGTAGATACAGACCCTACAATAACTACAAAGAAAACCCAACAAACAAAACAACCCCCTATGAGCAAGCACTTGGTGACAGTGGGAAGGAAAAACTCCCTTTTAACAGGAAGAAACCTCCAGCAGAACCAGGCTCAGGGAGGGGCAGTCATCTGCTGAGACGGGCTGGGGCTGAGGGGAGAGAGGACAAAACTGTGGAAGAGAGCCTGGGATTAATAATAACTAATGATTAAATGCAGAGTGGGGTATAAATAGAGGTGAATGAAAAGAAACACTCATGCATCATGGGAACTCCCAGCTGGTGTTTAATAAACTCAGAGGGAAGACTGCTAAGATGCCGGAAGCATCAAAGATACTGAAGATACGTAGTAAGATACTGGAATACCCCGGATGGCTCTAACTATCACCTTTGTAGGATCAGCACATTGACAGACGATGTGACGCTTTATATTCTACACTGTTACATCAAATTGTAATTACAGTCAAATGGTGGGTAGCGGGTTAAAACTGCAGTTCAGAGTCCTCTTGAGGCAGATTTTGGAGGCTGGGATTATCAGTTTTGTAAAATATATAAGTGTGCACTCACGTTGTACTGGAAGAGGAAGATCCCACAGAAGAGGCTGAAGAGGTCGGCAGTGAGCAGGGAGAGGTTAACGGAGGTGGCGCTGCTCAGTTTTATCACTACGGGCATGAAGCTGTACAGAGCATACATACACAGTGCATAGGCAGCAAACAGCAGCCCTGAGAGGAGACAGGCCCACTGTTAATTGATGTTAGTGTTAAAGAACCACTCAAACATGAAGGGAAATTACTTTACTTCCAGAGAGAGCTACATCTCTTACAGGTATCTGCTTAAGGGGTAATGTAGTGCCTTTAAGTGGTGTTTATACCTGCAAAATGTGCTACTGTGAGCAGCCATCCTCAAACATTTGCCTTTTCATTTCCACGTGGTGTGCTTCTGTTTTGTCTTCAAAATGTTTCTGTGTACTCACCGATCTCCCAGCTCCACTGGATGGCTACAATTTCATTACATTCCAGGATCACCCTGAATAAAAGAAAAAATACACCAGAGAAACCATAAAGTCCACTCAATCCTGGAACCAATGCCAGTCGTACACACTTACATCTGTACGGTGCTGATGATTGTGCCAAACAGGCCGACCATGCCCAGGAACTCCACCCTGCTCAGGTTCTTCACGGTGTACTCCTGACACACGTTAGACACCGCATACAGCGAAGCGCTGAGCAGCACCAAACCATCACCTAACAAGATGTTGGAGGCTGAGGAGAGGAAAGCCAGATCATCACCGATGGTGGCGCAGTGTTGGTTTATCTGCACATCATGCACAGGCTGCAATACGTTCTCATCCCAGATCCCATTTTACCAAAAGATCTCCTGCCTGAAACACTGAAATGTAATGTTTGCAGAACATTTTTAGAACAAAAGTCACAAAGGATCTTTTTTGCATTGGTTTCTTGATGCACTGACTGAGACAGCTTAAAGTCAGCATCAGGATGGAGGAAGGGTGGCAGTGGAATGGTTTATAAGCTAAGAGACACTGATTTTCTTTCTTTTTGTGTGTCGCACTGAGTCAAGCTTTTTTCATCACTCTTTGTTTACTTTTTATGTGCTTTATGCTTTCGATCCTTTCTCTGGTTTAGGCACTTATGCCGCTTAGTTAGTGGATTCAAATGTTTAAATCAGGAACTAAACTTTAAAATAGGCTGAATTTTTCTTTCACTTAAATCCAAAACATCCCATTTATTATGATTTAGGATTCTGTTTATGTAAAGCTTAAAGTCATTTCCTGTTTTATTTTGGAACTGCTGGCCTCCAGAGACTGAGGCCATAAAGTGTGAGGAAGCTGAGGGCTGTTTTCCAATATCATGAGCCTCTTAAAATAATGATAATAATAAATAATAATAATAAAAAAATCATGGCCCGGGTTACTTTTTATAGGTTTTTCAGAAAAGACCGAAAAATTGAACCAAACATTGAAAATATGATGATTTAGGCAAGAATAAAACTTTTGTTAAAAATGACTTAGGCCTTTATTTTAAGAGGATAATGATAAACTTCTAACTGGAAGGAGTCGCCCCCTGCTGGCCATTCAAAGAATGCATGATTAAAGCACTTCCATATTGGCTTAATTTTTAGGCCTGCAAGCTTGATCCATCTTTAATACTCTCCTTGATTCTGTCTGTTGATCCTCTCATGCATGACTGTGTAGACTCTTCCTGGCTGCCTCCCTCTGCTGCTTTAGCTCTGTTCTGATACAGATTTGAATTTTCCTCTCTGCCTCTCTTTCCGGATTCCTTAAACACCTTAGGGTCTGCTGTCTGGGGTTTGAATTAGCCACTAAACACTTTGGAGGATTTCTTACCGGAGCCCTGGTCTCGCCCGGCCACCAGGTCGGCCCCCACCATGGCCCCCACTCCGAGCAGACAGATGCAGACGGACACGTAGTGGATCGGCCTGTAACGAGTCTTCAAAATCCACCAGCTCAGAACCATCAAGACTGGGATCACAAAGCAGTCCAGCAGCTGGAGGCAGAAACATTTTAGACTCTACTCTGGTGTGTGTAATGGACGAGTGGCTGCACCCTGAGCTTAGTGAGCTATATTAGAATTATGCACACTTTGATAACATGTTGAAATACATTTTTAACGTGAGTCTCTGCCATCACTCACCTGCACACTGGTGATGGTGGTATATTGGTATGCTTTAACCACGGCGTAGTTGGCTTCAACGTCCACCAGGCCGAGCAGCAGGTACTTCCACCATCGTCTCTCTAGAATCTGTAAAAAACTGCCATCCCCTGCATTTTAAAGGGGAGCACCCCTCAGCTTCAGTACAGATGCTTTTGCTTCACTGACAGGCCTGAAGACGCTCGGCCTTGCTGCAGCGTCCTGTGGCCACAGCTGTCATTGTGCACATGAGGCTGAACAGCAGTTTTAAATGTGATGTCACCAAACAGAATGAAACCCACACGGCTGGAAGTGATGTTGGACTTTAAATTAGAGCTCAGCCATAAAAAGAACTGAGAATTAAGAGTTTATTCAATTAATTAACTTCAATTAACAGTTATTTTATGCATTCACAATTTATTGGTTACTAATTGTTTTGCAAACCATCTATTAACATAATCTGGACATTTACTTCCAAGAAACACTCTCAGAAAATAACTTAGAAAAATTCATAATAGTGCATAAAGATTTTGTTTTACTGCCAAAAAGTGTTGCCAGCTGTCACAAACCCCCACTTTGATCTGAGGTGGGTGTTGTGGTGTTACCTGCTCTGCACAGCAGCGTGCTGGTGTAGCTGGCAGTCAGCAGCAAGTAGTTGAGGAAAGTCTGCAGCATGGGTGTGTCCACGTGGAAGTTTGAAGCCAGGAACTGGGAGGTGACTGCTGTCCCACAGATGAGCCCCGCCAGCCCCTGACCCATGGCCAGAGTCTTAGCCAGCTGCCTGAGAGAGATGTTTAACACAGGTCAGGAGGCAGCAGCACAACCACAGCTGTTATTCTGGTGGAGACTGAAAGGAAACGTGATGGATGCAGCCCCCTCTCTGCCTGCAGAGGGTCCAGTTTTTCAGTATTTCGAACACGCTGCTCACTTTAGCTTTCCATGCAGCACATACACATATAAAACATGCAGCATCAATTCAATTCAATTTTATTTATACAGCACCAATTCACAACAGCCAGTCACCTCAAGGTGCTTTATATTGTAGATAAAGACACGACAGTAACACAGAGAAAACCCAACAAACAAAACGACACCCTATGAGCAGCACTTGGTGACAGTGGGAAGGAAAAACTCCCTTTTAACAGGAAGAAACTTCCAGCAGAACCAGGCTCAGGGAGGGGCAGTCATCTGCTGAGACCGGTTGGGGCTGAGGGGAGAGAGAGGACAAAAGACACACTGTGGAAGAGAGACTGAAATTAATAATTTTGAACCTATGGTTCTTTCAGAGGACATACTCAGGATTGTTCATAAAAGCCTGGAAATAAAGTTTTAAAAGACCATTTCCTATCTGGGCTAATGCAGCCATCATCAGCCAACCAAGAGCCCGCTGCAGTTTTGGTGTCACAGGTTCATGGCAAATAAATGTCAGCAAAAATATGGCTAAAGATATGTTTTACTACTACAAACCCAGGGGGGCAGCTCTATTCTTTGTGAGGTGTATGCAGACACATTTTTAGGCACCCCTCTCCCCGAAAACACACACACACACACACACACACACACACACACACACACACACACACACTTGTTATCATCTGTTATATTGTAACTACAATAACTTAAGCTAACCTGAGTATTTAAAAGCCTCCTCCTGACACACTGACACAATTTACCGACTGTCTTTAAAGCACTTTGAAAAGCTTTTTTCATTCCACCATGTTGGACGTGAACAGTGTTGCCACTGTTACAATGAACATTCTGCCCGGTTGCCAT
>VUQK01004450.1:10023-20647 GCA_015106715.1 Bujurquina vittata | reverse complement strand
ATAATTAACTCTTTTTTTATTTTATTTTTATTATATATATATATATATATATATATATATATATATATATATATTTTTTTTTTTCTTCTCCATTCAACCGTCACTATTGCCTTCTTTCCAGTTTTCTTCACAGTAGCCAAAGGGAAAACAAAAGTTAAATGTGAGGGATAAATAAGAATGGTTGTGATTGTCAAAAGAAATCCAACAAACTGACATTACAGTTGCCCTCCGGGTGATAGTTTAGGCTGTTTTGGCTGTAGGCATCAAAGAAAGTAAGTGTCAGAGGACAGCAAAAACAGATCAAACGCTCCTTTTCCCCCTCAGCTTTAAGTGTCTTTTTTGTGCCCCGACCGCCGCAAGTCCCTGCACTTGTGGCAGTAAAAGATGTCGGGAACATTTGACTTCTTAATCTTTGCGCATGACAGGTGCACCCAGATGCCGCACTGATTGCACTCGATCATCGGCCGTCCTGCGAATGGCTTCCCACAGTAACAGGTGATCAAGTCCCATGAATCATCCCCTGTGTAGATAGCAGAGATCAGTTATATGGTATTATAATACGAAGTAAGCCATAATTAAGTAAATGACCACCAAAAAGTAAAAATCGCATCTTACCTGATTCCACCATAATGTCTTCATCAGCGATCCATGTCTCACCCTCGCTAGAGCTCATTTCTGCTTCCCTGATGGATTCATCTGGCTGCACCTTCCCCACACCCTGCATGCTTGAAGAGGAGCCCCCATTCCCCGGCAGCTCCTCCCTGCCTGCTCGTACCTCGGAGTGTGTATTCCGTGCCTCGGAGTCTGTCTCACTTTGAGGAGCTGAACTCTTGAGCTTCTTAGCTTTGGGCTGTTTTGAGTTTTTGCTGCGTTTGATGCGGGCTCTTTTCTCACCCTCACTGCTCCCACTATCTGCTGCCCCCATGGCAGAATCCAGTGACAACTTTTTCAGTTTTTTGTCCTTCTTGCGCTCTCCCTTAGTGCTGGCCTGGCTCTCATAAAGGGAGTCTTTAAGCTGCATTTTGTCCAGCAGCGTGCTATCAGAGTGCATGCGACGAATATTTTTGCCCTTATTTGCACGAGCTTTGCGGACAAACGTATGAATGGTGTGGATGTCAGAGCCCCCGTCTGCCCAGGTATTGCCATTGGAGCTGCTGCCTCCACCTCCACCATCTGCTGACAACCCTGAACTGTGTGCAGAGCTGGATGATGTTGGGGACCACGAGCTTTCCTGTAAGATATAAAACAACGTTTGTCACAACTTGAGCAAGACGGTCATTATATCTAATGCCATACGAATAACAGAACCAGCTTACCTCTTTTGGACTGGGGATGTAACCAGCATAAGCCAGGACGAAGCTGCAGAACTTGTTGAAGTCCTCGACAGTCCTCTTCTTCCTCTCTGGGGGCTACAGGAAACACATGTCTTTGTTTAAGAAAATGAAGCTAACCTACAAACCCCTCCACAACAGAAGGCAGCTGAATCAAATCAAGTGTTCAACGGGAAATTATCAAATACTCACCAGAGGTTCCGTTTTACACGTTAACAGTGAATCTGTTGAAGAAGAAAACACGTCTGTGAGTCACAAGAGACCACTTTTCACCCACTTAACAGCCAACACATTATCGAGCATACGGTGGCCGAGTGGACTAATGCTAGCACTAGCCTGCTAACAGCTAAATAACGTAATCGGGATTATTAACGATGATGAGTAAGATGGGCTTATTTGAGAGCAATGATATGTTACATTAACATGTGTAGCTCACTGAAAATCACCTGAACAGGGGGGATAAAAGCAAACCTACCATCTACAAGCCAACTTCTGCGTCCTTAAACAACCGCAACTGGTGTCACTTTGTGACTCCCTCAACTTCACAAAATTACTAAATATCACCCCAGGATAAATGTTCAGCATTTTCACGTCAAAGTTATTATTATGAGAAGTTGGCTGAATTGCTATGATCGGGTCTGATTGCGTGATAGCATACTTTTGGTTTGTTTTGCATGTATGACAATTTTAGCTGACGTTAAAGGGGAAGCTAACTGGACATTATGCAGTTTGCAGCGGTAATGGCAAAAGGACTAGTGCGAGTTAATTTATTTCACTGAGCTTCTACAACAATATTTTGGTATGGCTGACAGCTTAATTTGATTCTTTAAGGGCTACCTCGTGGCTAACAGCCACTTGGTCAGCTAGCAAACCAGGGTAGCTTTCTTGATACAGTAGTGGCAGACTCCGTAGCAGAGTTAGCTTTGTGCTAGCGGCTAACATTTAACCGGGCGTGTCATGTTTGGTACTGCTGGGGTTTGAGCTACTGTCCAAAAAAAACGGACATGTTTTTGTTTGACATTTGTAAAATTAGCTCAACTGACAGGTCAGAAAGGTTTCAGTGAGCTTGTTGGCACCAGTGGCTGTGTAGCTTTTACGCTATGTGGTTCGGCGCGTTAATTAAATAGCAAGCTAACGGGAATTGTGTAATAAATGTTAACGTCAAATTTATGAACTACAGTAATTGTACAGAAAGTTACAACTGGACGGTCTTCACTTTTACGCAACTTTCACGGTAGTTTAACGACAAGACGGCCCACTGTCGGTCAACAGCGAGGCTGTGACATTATTACACCACACGCAACACTGCCGTTAGCCGTAACTCGCATTAGCTTACCATCCGCAAACGACAGATTTGCGCGATGGAACAGATTAACATCACGCAATGATTGCTTTTGGTGGGCTTTCGTTGATAGCGATTAAACGTACCTTGGTGCTCAGACATTATGTCAAGCATTGTCGCCTCGCCGACACGGCCTCGATCCGAGAAGCAGAAGCAGCAGGCGAGCTAGCCGGAGAGTGGCGGCCGTCGCTCTGCGCCTTCTCCCGGTGTGGCTGCACCTTAGCACCGGGAAACTTTGGCAGCAGACAGCCAAGTGTATGGAGGACCGAGAATGCTTTCCTTCAAAGAATCTCCACACGGTGTCGAAAACGTCCTTGTAGTCCCTCGATGGGGGGGATCCCAAAACAGGGGCAAACCACCGCCGACCTGTCGCCACACTATTAGCCAGACAAAATACTAATACTGTCTCTTGTATTCAAATCCCCCCTTTCTTCGTCAATGCACTAATCTAACCATATCAGAAGTGTAAACTCTCGTTTAGTTAACGCCTCTAATAACTGCAGATCCAGGATGGAAACTTCCCTGGTGAAGTTTTTCGTTCCTTCGCTGTAGACATACAAAACGACCGGAGTTCGGGCTTTTTATTCCGCACGGTCCTCTCCGTGCGCGGCAGAAGCCTCTTGAGGCTGCCAGCGAAGTGTGTCCTGTGGTGTATGCTGGGTAATGTCGTTTAAGATTTATCCATTCAACCAGATATAGCTACGGGCAACAACGTTTAATAAACTACATGTCCCTATGTGGAGACTACTGAAACAACAGAGACCTATGGGATATGAAGTTTTTTTTTTTTTTTGCTCGCAACACCCAAAACATGGTACCCAGCGAAATCTGTTGGCCTTTTAATGGGCAGAGAAAGCTTTAATTTCCAGCGAAACATTACTTTCAGTGACTTTAGGTACTTCTATATATTAGCTTTAAGGTATGTCGTCCTCGTGCCGGTGAATTACAATTTTTTGCATAGGTATTCATGTTTATATAGGCAGTGGAGCAGAGGTGCGCTAACTCGCTGATGCTACCATGTTGTCTGAACTATTGCAAGGCACCGACAGTGGAGCGGTTCTTATCATACAAGGTAAACATTTGAATTTGTTAAACATAAGGATAAATTGTTATCAATAATGAACTGGTATTATTTTCAATTTCATAGATTCCTGTAGTTATTCCGGACAGCGCCTACTGCAGAGCTTCATTAATGCTGCGCTGAACAGGTATGTAAGAAAATTACTGGGGACTGTGTTTGCTTGTACAACTGTTGTTGCCCAAGGATGTATCTATGTTATGTATTAGCTCCAGTAGTAACTGGTCTGTGCTGTGACTTTAGAGAGGAAGCTGTCCATGTCCTTGGTTTTGATGTCAGTGAGGAAGAACTGAAACATGGATTAACATCATCTACTCAGAGGTATTGAACATTAATGCTGACTATTGGTCTGCAATTAACATGACTTTGCTTAAATGTTTATCTCATTCATTGAGCAAAATACAAAACACTGATTCCATTTTTTCTAGTGAGAATCTTTGTTACTCTGTTGAAGGGGTGTATAACAGTTTGTTCTTTTTCAAACGTCCTACTAGCATCTATAGAGTAGCCAAAAGCCCACACATTGGACAGCTGAACTGAAACATGATAGACACAGTGCTGAAACTCCATGTATTCATATCAAAGAAAAATTAATAATTCTCCAGGCTCCTTGAAGGAAATTCAAACCTCTTTTTTGGATGTTGGCTGCTTTTTATTTTCTTCTCTGTTTGAATGATTTCACACTGCTCCAGTAATGTTGAGATCTGGGGCTCTGGGGAGGCCAATCCATGACTGATAGTGTTCCACTCTGTTTTTGTATCCAGGTATGCTTTTACTGCACGGCAGTGTGTTTAGGATCATTGTCATGGTGAAAAAATTAAACTGTTGCCAATCAGACTTTTTTGTGTGTTCAATTCTATCAGTTTTGACAAGATCTTCTACACGACTGCCTGAAATGCAGCCCCAAACAATGATAGTGCCTGCACCATGTTTTACAGATGGCTGTAGACTAGAGATCTTCAACTCCAGGCCTCGAGAGCCGGTGTCCTGCAGGTTTTAGATGTGTCCCTAATCCAACACACCTGAATCAAATGGCTAAATTACCTCCTCACTATGCAGTAAAGTTCTCCAGAGTCCTGATAATGACTTCTATATTTGACTCAGGTGTGTTGAAGCAGAGACACATCTAAAACCTGCAGGACACCAGATCTCGAGACCCTGGAGTTGAAGATCCCTGGTGTAGACTCTCACTGTTGGATCTCTCCAACAGATGACATAGCGAGGCCACCGGGTGCTCCTTATTTTTTCACTCCAATCTCATTGTACATCCTGTATAATGACAATAAAGGCATTCTATTCCATTCTCTCCTGACTGCCTCTGTACAAACTGATGACGATTTAAACCTAAAAATTTAAACTTTGGATTCATCACACCATCAGGCCTGTTGCCACTGATTTTCACTTTGATTATTGTGTAATGTGGCATACCTCAGCCTTTTCAACTGTACCTGTTTCCTTTCCTTAAGAATGGCTTCTTGACAGCCACCCTTCCACTGAGACCATTTCTTAAGAGCTTTCAGTGAGCAGTAGCTGTATCAACTGAAGGCCCAGATGCACTTTGTCATGTCTTTGCTGGAATCCCCCCCCCCAATTTCTTAAGGACGTGACTCTCAGATACCGTTCATCTGCTGTAGGTAGCCTTTTAGGTCTGACACTTCTACTTTCGTACGCCAGTTTTGTAATTTCCATACTTTTTAAGGACATCATGATGAGATATGTTCAGCTAATTACTTTAAGTGATTCACATTGTTGGTGCAAAAGTACAATTATGCCTTTCTCTCCTGGTGCTGTGTAGGTATCTTTTTGGGTCATAATTTTCAGTCTGTTCAGTTTTCTCTGTTCACTGTTACGTTTTCTTATCTTCTACGTCACAGTATTTGCTGTGGAACTGCTAAACACGGGTATTGTCTTGCACTTCTTCTTTCTGCTGCACCCATAACTGTTATTTTTTCCCAGAATATTTGTACATTTTATAAACTGAATAATAAAATTTAATCAAATTGATCTGTAGCTATTTAACCTACAATCAAACTTTCATCGTCTGTTCTTACCATTTCTCTTTAGGCTACACTTTCACAATGCTTACACGGACCCCCTTGGGTGGACAAATCAGTCAACTTTTACGGTTCACCAGTTTTGTGTGGACGAACTCGCACATCTGGTCAAACAAACATCATACCCCAAACCAGCTACTTTAGTAATCGACTCTCTGACCTGGATATTGAGACATGTGAGTCCACCTGCTGTCTGCAAGACTCTTCAGCAGCTTAAGAAAGGTGATAAAACATCTCTGTGTGTGATTTGATGTCCATGTTTTCAGTAGTTTTACAGAATGATGCGAGGCATGACTCCCAGGGTTTCAGCTTTTTCTATCTTTCACAGAGCCTGACTGATCACAAATGTATCTTATTAGCATATCTGTCTGATCAGCAGCCATATCAAAACAAAAGACAATGCAGAAAAAGATGCTCGTATTGGCATCGCCCCAAAAATCTGTAATCTTGCATGTGCATAATATACACAAAAGGTTTTCTGTGTTCACTATCTGTCATCAAAATGACTGTCGTGGTTGATTTATTTTTAGTAGCCCGTGCAGTACGTCCTCTGTTAAATGATTACTTTCTGTGTTTTCATTAGGAGGAGCTGTGAGAGCTGTTATTGGTCTGCTCCATGCAGATCTGCACCAAGGGGGTACTGCAGGAAGCATCTGCCACTTGGCTACTTCAGTCATCACCGTGGCACCTGGAATTAAAGGAGATGAAGCAGTTTCAAAAATAACTAAGCGATCAAAGTCAGGGAAAGTTACACAAGATGTAAGCTGTGCTTGAATAATATTTATTTACAATTCCTGTGCCTTGTGAAAATTATTTATGGTTTTACTTTTTGTTGTCAGGAGGAGATATTCAGCATCAAAGAGGACCTTTCAGTAACAGTCATGAGCAAACTGAGCCATACTGGACACAAGCAGACTGAGCCCGATGAACAGCAGGTACAGTATAACGTGTACAACAGCATCACACAACATACGGCTAAAGAAACAAATATGGCTTAAGTGCCCTTTTTGTGTATCTGTAGACGGACCCAACAGCCAACTTGACCTTCAACCTTCGCCTGTCTGATACAGAGCGTGAGGCCAAGGAGAAACTTGCACTTCCATTTGTCTTCAGCAAAGAGAAGTCAGACTTTTTCAATGACCACATTTTATTTATTTATTTTTAACAAAAGCAACCTAAAAACACTGTCCCCTTTCAATCTTATAGGAAAACAGCTCTGCTCCAGTCAGGCCCGGGTTCAGGTCGAATTCTATATGAGCCCGATGCCAGTGACGACTATGACCAGGAAGACCCTGATGATGATCTTGATGTTTAAGGCAGAAAAACTGCTAAAGATCCACATTTCATGTGCTTTTTTTTTTTTGCTATTGAAGGACTAAAGCACTGGAAATTATTCAAAGTAATTTTTTCTTTGGGGGTAAAGTTTAGGTTGTCTGGCTGATATTTTACAAATTAATTTACTTTTTCTGTCGTGACTTTTACACAGAAATGAAAAATGCTATAGTAAGAATTAAATCATCTGACAAGAGAAAAATACTGCGCACAGCAGGAAAATGTGAGGGTCACAGATACACATTGTCTCAGTGCCTAAAATAATCTGCCTAAAAATCAAGTTGTCCTTTGTGTAAAATACCTTTGTTTTATTTATGGGCCTTTGAAAATGATTTGTTATTAAAATTTGTATATAATTTGTCCTTTTTTTGTAAATATGTTGAAATGGATGGAGAGGATTAGAAATGAGTACATCAAAGGGACAGCTCAGGTTTAGCAGTGTGGACACAGTTAGAGAAGCAAGGCTGTGTATAATTGAAATCTTGTGGGGGGGATATATACATATATATATATAAAAGAAGGAAGGCTGAGATGGTATGCAGAGGAGGGATAGTGGATATAATGGAGAGTGGATGTTGAAGATGGAGCTGCCGGGCAAAAAGAAAAGAGGAAGACCCCAGAGAAGATTCATGGATGTAGTGAAGGAGGACATGCAGAGGGTTGGTGTGACAGATGCTACAGATCTGGTGATACAGACACAGATGTTCCACTATGTTGACCCCTAAAGGGAACAGCAAGAAAAAGTTGAAAATGTGTATTGCCTTATGGATACTGTCTGCAGCTCAGTTTCTGCCCCTTGGTCCTTTTGCACCAAATAATAACCAGTAACACAGTTTGATAGCCTAAATGCCAATAATAATAGCAGTGTCAGATTTATTCGTCTAATAGCTGCGGTAATGGATTCAATAAACTTTTTAGCATTAACCAGCATTTGGCAAACTCCGAGTTACTGATAAGTGCCAAATATTGCCATGTATACAATGAGTTTGCTTTGTAATTAGACAAGCTACACAATCATCCAATACATTATTAAATTGCTTATTAAAATACCCAATACTGCTATATTGTTTTCTAATATCTAATGACAGTGGACGTTGAAACGATAAACTCCACTAAAGGCATTATAGATGAAAAGTTCAAATAATTTTAAAAGTTATTTTAAGTTTTAAAATGACACGCTCGTCCACGTCTGTTTATTTTCTTTCCACGTGGACGTGCTGCGCGCAACCAAATTGGTCGCGGAAGTGACGGCAAGGCGGCGATGGCGGCTCGCAGTTTCATTCCGGATTTCCACTGGACTACAAACTGATTTTAACCGGACCGGTTAGACTTTGGGGAACTTTTACGACACTGTCTCTGTTCGGACGCAGCACAGATCCAAGTCCCGTTGAACTGGTGCATGTCAAGGAAAGACCCCGCAGTTCTTTTCGGTCTTATTTTTTCTCCGAGGTTCAAGGTGGTCACCCTGTCGAGCTAGCGGTAGCTACAAGCTAACGGTAGTTGGAACACATAGGGCTAGCTCCTGAGCTAGCTTGTCAACGAGCTGCGTGCTAAGGTCCACACAGCAGCAGTCGCCGCTCTCTGGCTTTTCTTTTGACCACTTCACCGTTTGCGTGTCACTGTTACAATGCGAATTTACCCAGTTTGATGCTAATTGTGCCGCAATTGTGCAGAGCAAGGTACTCACACGTTTGCTTGGCCTCTTCATAATTAGACTTGCTAGTTTGGCGGCTGTGGCTAAAGACCAGAATTTTTACTCTGGTAAGCAAGTCCTCTCAGTAATTACCCCCTTCCTTCCATCCACCCACCCACCACCAGCAACTTGGGTGAAAACCGTGTTGCGTGGTTATTAACATGCTGAAGACCCGGCAGTGTTTACTTGGCATCCGCACTTTTCTCGGCGTTACGTCCAGAATATGGGGCTTCATCATGTACATCCTCAGGAAGCACCTACGAACGGTGAGAGGGGGTTTTGAATGATGTCTGACAGTTACTGTTTGCAAGTCTTTACTTTAACTTGACTTCCATGTGCCTGAATGTTTTAGTTTTAAATGAAAGCCACCTGAGAAAAAGCTTGGTTGGTTTTCATTGAGCCAAATTACCGGTGCTCTCCACCTGCTAAACACTCTGATTCTAACAGATTTCTAAAAATATTTTAACATGTAAATTATTTAAACTTGTGAGCCAATACCCTGACACGAGCCTTACCCTCCCAATTAGCTATCAAAAGTATTGCTTGATTATTCAAAACTATTTGTCTGAAAATAAAAGAAAAAAGTTTATAGAAAGCTGAAAATTGAGTTTATTGAAAAACGTGAAACATTCCAGTACATGAAGTTAGTGAGTCACAGGATGTTGGTGCACCAAAATGCCCTCATGACTATTCTCATTATGATTTAAAAGTGCCACTAATTGTGCAGTTTTTAAATGGGTCATTTTGCCTCCAAATTAAATAGAAAAAAACATTTTAGGTTATGGTCACAACTCTTTAAACAGTCTAAAATCTGAAAGCCTTGTTAAGTTTTTAAGAAGAAATGTCAAAATTGTCAATTTTTTTAATCTAAAACCTTTGAATGGATTTTTTATTTGTTTTATAAAAACTCTTGCAGTCCCAATGCAGTGTGTTTATTTTTATGCAGGAATGGCTTACCCGGCTACATTGCACAATGAAAACTCTTCCACATCCAGACCCTAAATTTAAATTGCAGCAAGCATGCAGGTCACCTTCAATTGCTCACAAATGCCACTACAATAAACATGGCATTTAAGGTGACATAAGCCAAGTGCTTGTAACTTAGACATACATGCAGGTGTCGTGGAGTCGTTAATAGATGTGCATATGTGGTGTAACGTGAGTGGACTTCGGCTCGAGCTCTGCATCAAACCAACAAAGCTTGGAGGACTGCCCTGTGTGTTATAATCATCTTGCTGTTTTGAGGTTTGTTTGTAGTTTATTGTGTAGCGCTAACACCTCAGGCCCTGAGTGTGAATAGTTCAGTCCATATTATGGCTGAAGTGAGAGGGATTATGACAGCACAGAGAGTCCACTGTTCTCCCTCTCTCTGCCTCCATTTCTTTCATTCTCACAAACAGTTTAGCTCTCTTGTGCATGGTGTGTGATCACCTGCAAATTTCTGTTGATGATATAAGTGTAGGATAAATTTTAGGCTGATGGGA
Source organism: Bujurquina vittata (assembly GCA_015106715.1). Classification (NCBI taxonomy): domain Eukaryota; kingdom Metazoa; phylum Chordata; class Actinopteri; order Cichliformes; family Cichlidae; genus Bujurquina; species Bujurquina vittata. The sequence goes on along the minus strand of VUQK01004450.1, from coordinate 10,333 downwards.
CAGGTGTTATGATTGGAGGAAGAAAAAAATTATCACATCTAAGATAACCCATTTTCTACACTTAATAGTCCCCCTTATAACTTCCTGTTTGTCCACGATACATACTGACCTGATTCTGTAATTTAGATCAAGATAAGATTTATTGGATTATGTATTTTGGGAACAGGTGATAATCCTGGGCACACGATCCTGTGTCAACAAATGACGAGATGGTTGTTTATTAAGCTACCCCACATCAGTGTTACATAATGGTTTTGTTTATCATCCTGCATGCAACAATTGGCTTAGCAATAGACACCTACCAGCTTAC
>VUQK01004449.1:69684-91134 GCA_015106715.1 Bujurquina vittata | reverse complement strand
AAAAAAACAAAACACACCCCCCCCCCCCCCTCCCCATCCTAAACTCCATTTAGGACACAACTATAGTAACATTATTTTTCCTCTCAATGTATTACAGTATTAAAACCACTTGCCCAATACTTTTAAATCCCCCTTTATATCTCTAACTTTTCAGTAGTTTATTCCATAAACCATAGTCATTCTTCCCCCGCAATATGATCCATGTCAAAGTTGATTAGATCCTTTGTCCTGTTTTCAACACACTAATCTTTAGGTCTACCTGTTCACCTGATGCCTATTACCTGTACATCCTCCAGTTGTAGCTGAAGCAGGTTTTAATGTTGTGTCTAATCAGTGTATACCGCTAAAAGTCCTAGTGTTATAAATATGATGAGGAAAAATATGAGATTAGGCTTTGAGTATGTGGACTAACCAGTGTGCTGGTAAACAGCAAACAGATTTGTTGTTCTATCACTTTCTCTTCCCAACTTTCACTTAGTGGCCAACAAATTACACCTGTTCCAGTGAAGATTAAGCACACAAAAGGGGATGAGGAACCATTGCGCTTTCTTCTGACCATACTTTACCTTGATGCTTCTTTCTAAAAGGGCAGAGATTTGCAGTCAGGGGAATACAAGGGGAACTGGACTCCAGTAAATTGTAAAAATTTCTGGTTTGTTTCATTATTTTTTTAGTTAATGCATCTGCAGCAGATAGAACATGTTCTCATATCCTTTTTGTTAAACTTAGATCCCAGCAGAATTTAAGGTACTAGCATCCTCTACTTAACCATCTGTAGCCACTGCTCAACAAATGCTACATACTCCTGGTTTAGATTCCTGAATGGTAAAGCCTATGCTTTCATAGCATCCATGGTCAGCTCTCACCCGTAGAGAAATACTACACCCGCGGATGTGGAAGTTGACTGCAGTGAACTCTAATAAGGAAACAAGACAGACTTTGTGAGTAAGCAGGGTTTTTTTTTTCTGTTTTATAAACCATATAAAATTGGCATTAAAGCACAAATAGAATGACTACAGATGTACAGATGGTACCACTGGATGGAGATTCTTTACTGTTGCTTAGGAGTTTAAGCTTAGAAGGCTGTTTCATGTCTCCGTCCCAGAATGAGAGCTAAAAACAAAGAACTGCAATTTCCTGTTAGTCAGGAAATTGAAGGTCCCATTTGCATGTTTTCTTTTAATATTATTTTGGCACTTTTTATGGCTTTATTTGATATTTAATAAAGACAGTGGAGATAAAGAGAGAGTAGGGGAATGAATATGCATCAGCTGGAACTGAATTTGAGACTCGATGCATTTTTGCATGAACTTGTAGGTCCTCATTTAACCTTCTGCAGCACTGACTTTTTAGCATGTTCTCTCCCCGCTGTGAAATCTTTAATGTATCTCTGGTCTGACTATAGGAAGGACTGTATAAAAAGCCATCACCGATATCAACCTACTACAGTTTTTTCTGAATGCTCTTTCCTCCTGGCTATTCTCTGTAACATCCATCCATCAAGTGGGAGTAAACTATGAAGTGGCCCACTGTGAAGAGTCTGACCTCTCCTTCAACCCAGCTATTAAGATGTGTCAAGCAGGGCAACATCTCTAAGGGTTTCTACAGGATTTCCTTATTAGCAACTTCTTAATATTGCTCATTGCCTTTTCACTCTCTAGATGTCCTTGTAACTCGTGGTAACATATTTTAAAATTGTATGCCTAAAGATATATAAAATTACTGTGATACAATGTGCACATAAAGAAATAAAAGGCAGTCCAGGAAAATAAATCAGTGTCCCGTCTTCAAATTGCTTTTCTTGATAAGCTACTAGGATAGAAAATAGACCTATCAAAGTATGATTACCTGCTTTCATCTATTTAAATCATTTATTTTCCCCCATGCGTACAGCGCCGTCTAATTTGCTTAGGCTGATTGTTTTTACTGAACCTGTATGCAACACTTCAAGGTCTTTAAATATGAAGACGCATGAAAATCTGGGTCTGTAGCAAGTTTTTACTATCTCAGGACTGTAACTTTCATGTAAAACCAATTGCTGAAAAAGCAGACAAAAGCAGGCCAGAGGGGAAATAAATTCCTCAAGATGAAAAGGCTGCTGTGACATTATTACACTCTTCAAATTAGCCATGACTATAGAAACCAGGAGATTTTTAATAGGAGCAGTCAGTTTGTGAAGAATTCACACAGTGAGCTAACACGATTATATAACTAGATTTTTTTTTTTTAATGCAGTCGGGTAAAAAGACAGTCTTGATTTAGACTTTGTGGTGACGTCTATTTCAAAAATTGTGTTTAGTGAAAAAATAATCTTATTTATGAACTATTCAACTTGCATTTCTGTATCTGTCTCGACATCAGGAGGTGATGTTGTGCAAACAAATCTCGCTGTATCTCCAACGTGTCTCTAATTTGAAACCATCAGCTTGTGCTGACTTTTGGGCGCATGCTTTTTTGTGACATCTGGCAAGGAAACTAAAGCGTTTTTGCCGGCTCTGTGAGATCCCGGTCTGGGGGATCCTGGTGTGTGTAAATACATGTCTCTGTTTGTTGCAGCTGTTAACCACTCCTGACTTCATCATCCTTTCACTCCCATCTGTACTCTTTAACACAAGAAGAGATGTACAACTCCTGTCAGGTAGAATGACTTGGGGCCATAATTTTGCTACATAAGCAAATGAGTAATGAGAAATCATGATGGCTTGTCATGAAAAGACAAATCATCTCAAGAGAGAATATGGAAATAGACCAATACTGCTCCTTAAGTACCAATTTGGCCGAGTAATGAAAATGTTTTAAAGTCAAGGAAATACACATACGGGATCAAATATAATCCCGTGTGACACAGATGGATATAGTGCATGTATGTACAGCCAAAAAAAAGGAGTAGAAGGCCAAGGCCACTGGGACACCCTGTACTGGATAGGCAGAGGCTTAAGGGGTTTGCTGCCCTGTGTGGCAGATCTGTCAGCTGAAGCACGTTTGAGACTGGCAAAATGCCCAGGATGTCTGCAGAGCTTGTCTTGAATACATCAAAGCTGACCTCAACATCAGTTACTAACACACTGACTCATTTTTTTAGCCTTAACATCTGCTAGTTAAATATTCTCACAGTGACAGCCTCCACAAGATGCTAAGATATACACAATATAATCAACCATCAGAGTAGCAGGACTGGAGAAAAAATCATAAGCATGTGGATGTCAAAAATGAATGTCAATATCCATATGGGAAGCAAAGGAAAGCGTTGTGAAAGATTTCCCAGTTCAGTGTAATTGAATAGATAAGGACCAAGCTGCTGAATCGCACTCAGCTTAGCATTCAAAAGCTTTGCCGTGATTGTCACCTATTAATCCGTGTTTTGCCATGCTTGAGGATGCCGCCACTTTAAAGCCAATGCTGTATACCCTTTTTCATTTCAATCCAGTGAAGCGTTGCTGCCAAATGCAAATCATTCGCCAAACACAAGAGTGCACACATTGTTCTGTCAAGAGCTATTTAGCACTGTTTCTGTGATAACATACAAAAGCATTTTAACAAAAAAGAGAGGAGTGAGAAATGCAGCCAAACAATGGCCAATACTGTTACTGGTTTCAGGGTAATGGTGCACACCATGCATGTTGTTGGTTCTGTTGAATGACAAGCAAGCTAATCCGTTTCTATAGTTAATTACGCACGATTCAAATACTGCAGCAATAATGACCAGTCCATCCTCAATATAGAGAAAAATCACAAACTTGCCCCTCTTAGTTAAAGTTCTTTAAAAAAAAAAGTTTCCCATCTATAGGCCAGAACAGTTACAGCAGCATTCATCATCTTTTAGAGACAAAGTGGTGGTGAAGGTCCAGTGATTTGCAGGCAGCAGAGCTACACTGAGATGGATGGGCAAAAAAATCATCCATTGTGAAATCAGTCTTCAAAAACTCCGGGGACATTTGCCTGACTTCATTCACAGTCACCATTACAGAGTGGCTCAGGGCACAGGAATGAATTTCACTTCAGTTAAATTAGCCATTACCAATCTGAGAGAGCTGCATTCTTCGGGGGAAAGGTACGTGAATGTTGAAAAAGAGGAACTACAAAAATGGCAAGTGTGAGGTAAGGAGTCAGGAGGGAGTGGAAGCGAACCAGAGATTATATTTAAGTCAGTTTTCCGTTACCAAATACAAAATTCACTTTAAAGTATCTATTGTATTTGCTTTAGGCTTGCAGTGTCTACATTAGGAAATTACCAGAGTGCACAACCTGTAATATATGATGGTGTTGGTGGAGAGCCGGTAAAATACAGCTATCATAACTATTCTGCATTGACCATGCAACACAATGTCTCATTCAAGCAGGGATAAAGAAAATAAAGTAAACGTGCCAAAAACTGCAGTTCCTTTACTGGCCATTTGAGGTGGTTCCAATATTGAGTCTATAAAACTATGCTTATAGCCTGGTACAAAACACGGTTTGGACAGTTTGGCAGCTGGAGTCCCCCTTAATAATTCCATAGTACGGCTGCTTAGATTGAGAAGTGTGCCAACTGGTGTTTACTAGACCTCCAGTTCGAGTAAACTGGTGCCTGTTGTGTCTTTTGGAGCATTTTAATTATTTGCTTGCTGTGTACTGCAGATTATCAAAGAGGTTTGTGCCTCAGTTGTGCCAACAGGATGGAAGCGCCACACTGTGGCACAATTCAGCATCGGGGGAGAGCCACAAAAGGTTTTCTTAAAATTGGTCAACTTCAACTGCCAGACCTTATACATGTAGGCTTTTTTGCTAACTGAACTTAGCTTGCTAGGATTAATGCATCAAGAAAACAAAATTCTGCATTAGTTTTTTTGTTTAACCTACAGTGAACGTTTTTCACATTTTTGTCCTTTACTCTTTCATGTTTCCGATTTCTGTTAGAGATTAGGAACAAAGCATAATATATACTTACTGGCCTCTTTGTTAAGTACACCTGTTGAACTGCTCGTTAATGTAAACATCTAATCACCCAATCACATTGCAGTAGCGTGGTGCATTGTGATCAAATGCCGTGCTGAAGTTAAAACTGAGCATCACAACAGGGGAAGAAAGGAGATTTAACGCGGTGTGGTTGTTGGTGCCAGACATGGTGGGCTGAGTATTTTGGAAACAGCTGATCTACTGGGATTTTTCCACACAGCCATCTCTAGGGTTTACAGAGAATGGTACAAAAAAAGAGAAAATATCCACTGAGCAGCAGTTCTCTGAGCGAAAATGCCTTGTTGTTCAGACAAGAGGTGAGAGGCGAATAGCCAGACTGCTTCAAGCTGATAGGAAGGCAACACTAACTAAAAATAACCACTTGTTACAACCAAAGTATGTAGAAAAGCATCTCTGAATGCACAACACACTGAATCTTAAAGCAGATGCAATGCAACAGCAGAAGACCACACCAGGTGCCACTCTTATAAGCTAAGAACTGAGAAACTGAGTCTACAGTTTATATGCGCTCATCAAAATTAAACAGAAGACTGGAAAATGTTGCCTGGTTTAAGGAGTCTCCATTTCTGCTGCAACATTCAGGTGGTTTCAGATGTGAACGTGAGAGCATGAATCCATCAACAGTTCAGGCTGCTGGTGGTGTAAAGGTTTGGGGGACATTTTCTTGGTTCACCTTTGACCCATTATTACCAACTAAGCAGCTTACCTGAGTATTGTTGCTGACCATGCCCATCCCTTTATGACCACAGTGTACTCATCTTTATATCATGTCACTATGGACCAAATTCTGAGAGGAATGTTTCCAGCACCTTGTTGAATCATTGCCAAGAAGAATTAAGGCACTTCTGAAAGCAAAAGGGGGTCCAAACAGGTCCCAATAAGGTGTAACTAATAAAGTGTTCAATAATTGTATATTTCTTCTATATTTTTTTACAATTTTTTCCCTAGAGAGCTATATTATCTACTGAAAATGTTCTATATTACTAGTTGTCTGGTATTCACATTATAAATTAATCAGTTGTTACAGCTATAAACATTACTTGTATGTGGACTTGTTACTGTCTTGTGCTCTTTTGGGGGATTTTCTGAGATGTCATGAGGCATGAGGGCTAAAGTAACAAATCCCAGTATGTTTTTTTTTTTCACTTTTTTTCACTTTCACAAAATTGAGGTTTTCATGTTCTCCAAACCTTTTTACTCCACTTCTCTTTAAATCAGGTAATAGTGAACAACAATGTATTCTCAGATGGCTCCATGCTCCGATGCATTTCCATTTAGAGGTCCTTGATTTAAAAAAATTTGAGAGCATTTGGCTTCATCTTGCCTCAAAGAACAGCCCTTGGCAGAAAAAAAATAATGCAATGAACCCTTTAAGAGCGGTTGTGTGGAGAATGGCAAAGTAGATGGCACCAGATAAACCATAAGCTGCCAGACACCGAGAGAGAGGAGGGCAAGGAGAATATCAAAACAAACCTCATTTCCTAAACAGATGCACAATAACACATGTCCTCTATGGAGCCAAAATCACTTCAGCACGTATTATGCAAAGCACTGCAATACCATATTTGCATGAATTACAAAATATGATTTGGGCCAGTGAAGCTGGTGCAATTCAAATGCTAAAAATAAAACAAAACAAATAAGAGTATCAAATGCAAACTGTGGTTAGAGCTCAAATTACACATTACGCAAACTCATTATTTTCAACTCTGACACAAAAGGGCAGCAAGTCAAAGGCATTCAACGCCTAATGATGAAAAAAAATAACTAGAGCTATAAACTTTGAAAGGAGAACTACATCAAAACTATTTACGTGAAGACTATTACAAAGATACTGGAGTGTAACGTCGCACAGTGTTAATGGAACATGCACGCGTAAAGATGTGATGCTATCCATCTTCATCCAATGTTTAGACATTCCAATTACTGGAAACTGTCAAAGCGTGATATGAACTTGTTTGTCGGCCACGCCCTTGAAAATATATTAAATATATTAATTTAAAAAAAGTTCAAACATATTCGAGCAGTTTCAAGGCGAAATGTCTCACCTGTGCTGCCATGAATGAGAGATCCATGCTGTTGCTCCGTTCAAGCCAAGGCACTCAGCGAAAGATGCAAACACGCGTGTTTTCTTTGCTTTAATTCCCCCGTCAGATCATTTGCCTGCTTTTGTTAACTCGACATCCACCGACTCTGCAAGTTGGTTGGTGGACTTCACGTGAAGAGCATGTCGAAGATGAAGAGTGGAGAGGGGTGTGAAGAGGAGGAATGAAGGGGAATAATCTGAAAGGAGGAAAAGCGGGCGAAGCAGACGGAGTATGAAGAGATGGAGCTGCGAGAGACAGCGTGGAGAGCAGGACTGCCACATGAAACGAAGGAGGTGCAAGTCCCCTCTCTCCCTTCGTGTGTGTGTGTGTGTGTGTGTGTGTGTGTGTGTCATGATTCTTTCTCTTTGTGCCTCCCTGCTGTTTCTTTGTCTCTTCAAGCTGCGCTGTACCTCATTTCTCATTTATTTATTTACTTCTCTTCTTATATTTCATTACATAAATCCAAAAGGTCGTTTCACAAAAAGAAAAAGGAAAGAAAACGCTAGAAGGGGGGAAAAAGGGGAGAATTTGAATCCATTGCCGGCATTTCCAAACAGAAATCGCATTAATTGCTAATATTTTCCATGCAGATTGTTACAGTTTTTAAGGATTCTGGAGACCAACTGAAAGTGGTTTTAAATAATTTTATGGGATTTTCAGAAACTAGCAACTATTTATTCTTTTAGTTTGTTTGTAGTTTTATAAGAATTGGCTTTTTGTTTGTTTTTTAATTTAAAAAATGCAATGCATGTATAAATGTGTGTCTATTCAATTCATCGTCCTGACTGTTTCAACATGACAATGGCTCTGTTACTAGAATTAGGCCCATTAATACCCTTTTACCATCTCTGTGTCTCGGTACAAAATCTAGAAAAATTTCCATCAATAAATAAATAAAGTTTGGTCCCACTGTCAAAAAGATGACACTGGCACATCACTACAAAACTGCTGGGCCCCCAAAGTGATGTGAGGGGCTTTGGGAGAGGCTCTGAGAAATTCAGATGCAGCTCACAGATTCTGCCCATCATAATTTCCTTCCTGACGTCTGCTAATAACACTGGATAATGTTCGCCTCTAATACTTGTTTAAATGTGAGCAAGTTCTCATAAGACTGAACCACCTGCTTGCCCAACTTGGTGCGTGATCTCATGGGGAGGAGGGGTGATTTTAGAAAAACAAACATAAATTCCTGCAGGAAGTTTCTAAAATCTAACAGAAAGCCTTCCTGGTAAGAGCATTAGCTGTTGTAGAGAGAAGGTTTAACTCCACGATTTTAGAATTAGATGCTAAACTAGTGGAGTATAATTACACACTTAGAGCCACAGAGCGCAAATGTTGTGGTGCTGGTCAGGCAGGAGCACAACAGGTGTGTGACATCTATGGATGACCAGATCAAGATGCTGCAAACATGTGCAGCTGAGTTTCCTCTCTCCGGGGCCCATCCAAGGCTCTGCTGAAAACTTTCGATCTAAAACTAATGACACGCTGCTGAATTAACTGGGCCTGCGGAATAAAGGATGCTGCTATTATTCATTGGAGAGTCTCGTCAAAGATCCAATTAACACGCTCTACTTTGGGTATTGGGACTGATTAATTTAATGGTGACCCCACTCTTCAGTGTGAATACTAAAACTCATTCCTCGTTTGAGCAACGCCAAAGTACGAGCGCTTTCACACATCTAACAGCATTTTGACATCCCAGACTTTATCAGTTGGTTTTCTCAAGTTTATAATTAATCATCAAAGGGCAGTCTTGTGGCCTTTTTAAGAAAACACTGCAGTGGATTTGACTGGACTGGTGATTGCTTTTTGGGATAGTGGAAAATGTTGATGGGGCTTGGCTTGGGCTCAAATCCTCACAGTAGCTTGATCCCATGTTGTGATTTTTATAGTTTGCCATAACCTTTGCCCTGGAGGGGGTGATACAGATCTCCTGGATCAGCAGTTCAGATTCCTTTTTTTTTTTTTGCTGAGCAGGCATACACAACATCCAAATCCTCCACTGTAGAAGATTTGACTCTGTCACCCTCAGTTACCTCCACTTACAGGTTTTTCAAACTAATTTGTGCCTTATTTTTTAACTTATGTTGCTTATTGGAGTCATAATAATAGACCAGTTACTATACTGCTCCCCACTAGCATTAAAGAATTTGCCAGGGAAATTCCTTTTGAAGGCTAGCAGTAAATGTTCTATATGTTTTTCCAGTGAAATCAAATTGCCCTATTTTAGGTGCTGCAGCAGATTGAATTTCTCAAAATAAATGTATGTTGTGCTATATGCATTCATAAAAGATGGGAATTAATATTTCAATAAGACCCATAGTTTAAAAAAAAAACGAAAAAACTGTGACTTTAGGCCTTGGTGTGAAATCAAGGTTTCCCCCAACAAATGTGGAATTGTTTAGTAAGATTGTGGCTTTGAAGATTGAAATGTTTCTTTAAAACCAGACAGTGGAGCACTCGGCCTCAAGCAGCTCAGTGATCTGGTTAGCAAAGCAGCTGTTAAAATCTAGTTATATTGATGAAAGCCCCATCACAATGATGCTTTTGGTGCTTTCGTTGTTATAGTGGAAAAATGGGAATAAAGAAAGTTTTCAAACCACGTACTGATACAGTTGCTGCTTTGCTAACCAGATCGCTGATGTCACTTTTTTTTTAATGTGAGACAAATTTGATAGTATTAGTCTAGCTTATTCTGATTGGTGTTTTCTGTGGTTGTCCTACTGCTGTTCTCTGCAGCCTCTTTCATTATGGACACGCTACTGGGCATCACTGGCCTTGATTCACAACAGTATACTCTTGGTAAGAAAAAATAGAGTATTAATGAGCATCAAATTGGGTCTTGCCATGTAGCAATAGTCCAGGCTGATAGTTATAAGTTGGAATAATGTCACGCCACCTACTAGGCTGGCCCACTCAACGTTTATTAATGCCTGTGATGTGACTGATGTGGTTTGTCAGCCAGGCCTTCGTTTCTTGGCAAGCCCATATTTGAATTTGTGCGATTTCATGTATTTATATATGCAGTGTGTGCGTGTATGGGTGGACTCTTGGATGATCAGTCACCCTTAATCTTGGGGAATGCTTGTTATAATTTGGGCTTTGACAGCTACATGTCAGACCCTATGAATATCATTACTCCTACTGAAAAATCTACGCATAAACAAAAAAAAAAGCCATGCATCAAGAATCAAACATGGGAATATCTGAGCCTAAACCACCAGAGAAACGACATGTAATGAGAACCATCCACACAGCCCTCCCACACACGCTGGTTTATTATTTATCAAAGGAGTAAATTTATGCTCCTCCTCCCACACTTGTGTGCACAAACACATTATCCATGCAACATGCGGGCACACACATTTCTCATGCTCTGTATAAGGTCTTTTCTCACCTTCAAGCAGTGCACTATGTCTTAGTTTGCCTTTTCACAGCTGATGCACAGTCAACAAGGCAGGTGATTCATTATTAATGCTCAGCTGTATTTACTGAAGTTCATGTGTGCTTGACCACAGAAAACACAGGCATGTAGTCTCACATGAAAGTTCATATCAGAGGCATTCAGTCACATTTCAGTCACCATTTTGAAACAGATTGCTTCCAAGTTGGTTTATTTCTTTGCTTTACCTCCAGAGTGCTTTAATTTTTTTTTTCCAGTTTCCACTCGGTTTGCTTTTTATCAACCAACACCACAGACAGAGAAGCTGTTGTTATAAGCCAGGGTGCATCTGCACACCACATCTGCTCTGGCTAAATTAAAGCATTTCTACTCTATCACAGTCCAAAACTGCAATAACCTCTCTGGCTTTGTTTCTCTGACAGTGGGTGTTATTGTCCAGCCAGATTTGATAAAGCACATTGGTATCAGATTCTTAACCAGAGGTCTTGTTCTGAATAGAAATGCACAGTCCACAGCCACACCTTTCAGTGCTCACTGTGAATTTAGTCCAAATTTTTGGTCCAATGATCATGCATGAACGATCTGCTTTTTGATATGCTGCTTTGGAGCCTTTTCCTCAGTTTACCCCATTTATTTTTAAATAGCATTGTATTATTTTACAAAAGAAAGCAGACCAGCCACTAGGATGCTACAGCTTCTCAGTTATGACTTAGTCTGGCTAAAAGTACATGCAAGTGCTGTCAGATTGTATGTAGAATCCTAATAATGCAGGGACAATTTGTGACATTTTCAAACGCCTTCCTGTCAAAAGGGCACAAAGAAAATAAATCTCCGTAACACAATGAGCTAAGTGCCTTGTGTGCCCCAGCTGCTTTGTTGTACTTTAATGCCATAAGGCAACTTGTCAAGCATTGGGAAGATTACCAGTCACATCACCCCCCCCAATGCCAAACTTAATATGATGAAAACTGATGAGTTTCTTTTGTTTTCCGGTCCTTTTCACAAGTTATAGGGAACCTTCTAGCTTGTGATCACATTGGTCAATGTCTGATCAAAATATCAATACAATCACTTTGTCTTTGGCATTTTTTGAAAAAATAACTACTAGGCCCTCTTAAGCTCTTAGTTTTAGGTTAATCCTAAATTGCTGAAGACATTCCTCAGATTTTAGTCAATGTGAACATGACAGCATCACACAGTGGCTGCAGATTTGTCAGCTGTACAACCATGATTCAAATCCCCTTTCCATCACATCCCAAAGGTGCTTTATTGGACTGAGATCTGGTGACTGTACATTCAGGTACAGTAGGCTGTGTCATTTAAAGAATTCTCAGGTGATAAGGGGTCAAAAGTGTGCCAAGAAAATATTACCCACACCATTACATCACCAAACAACCTGAACTGTTGATATGAGGCAGGATGGATCCATGGCTCTGTTGTTTACATCTAATTCTGCCTACCATCTTAATGTCATAGCAGAAATTGAGGCTCAGACCAGGCAACATTTTTCCAATCTTCCAACCTACAAAAACTATCAAACCTACAAAACATTTTATAGTTTTGTAGGTTTTGGTTAGCAGCCTCCCAGCTGGTACTGGTGAAGGTCTGGTGATGAAAAGAAATCTAGATTAGTATGGCAAGCTTGGTTAAGCCACCATAAAATTACATTTTAATATTCACCTGGTGTGTGTGTATCTGAATGAGAGGGGAACAGATTTTTGTTTAATTAGCAAACATTTTTGCAACAAGACTGTTTCTTACCTGTGTTGTCTCCCAAGGGTGTTCCACCCAAAAGAGTCCTCAGGCTTCTGAGTGCCTTTTAAAGGTTCCAGATTGCACCAAGTAATTGAAGAGGGGCTTGAATAGCTATATCAGTTTTTAATGTAGATTATGGGTGATAGGCCAATTGGGGAAATATTTTATTTAATAGTTGTTATCTTTGTAGTTTTGATTTCTTGTTAATAAAGATGATTAGATAAGTCGTGTGTTAGCTTATTCCTTTAGTTTAGTGTGTAACCCCAGAGAATGGTATGGCTTAGGGTTAATTAGCAGCAGTCTAAAAAAGTCTGCCAGTTAACATCAGAGATTTTTGCTGGAAATCTGCCCCATCAATGGGCTGCATTGTTTTATTTTGTGTCATGTTTTGTGCTTGACAAAGGTTGGTACCTAAACAACTGTTGGGTGGGCACCTCATCTTCATTTCAAGCCTCCTTTTAGTCCAGCCCCTGTGGGTCATTTTAACGTGCAAACATTTAATTCTTCACTGTCACTTGTTGTTTGATTATTTGCTTAATGTAGGTATAACTGGTCTTTGTAAAGAGAATTTTTTGGTTTCTTTGTAATCCAAAAATTCTAAACCTGAGTGGAATCCAAATCCTGCATATATATTTTCATCCATACAAACACCTTTCGCTTCTTCCTGTTCTCACAGTCTTTCACCACATTAACCACCAGTGAGGAGAGCAGAATAACTCCCTCCCTGTGTTAATCACTACTACACTTCTACAGTAGACATGACATCGATCCCCATTGAACACTTGATCCTATTTCACCCCATCCCCTTGACCCTCATTCATCTACCTTTCACTCAAATGGTATGGTGTTTTTTTTGAGTGAAATAATTACTGAGCCACAGTACTAAAGAGTTAGCATTAGGTTTGTAAGCAAACATGTTATACTGTGGCAATCTGCGCCTCATGAATTGCTAATAAAATCCTCCAGGGGATCAATAAAGTGTAACTTACCATGAATGTCTGGGTTGTATTCATTATTTATTATCAAGGACATATCACACAACAGGCACATCACAAACCGTCACACCCAGCCATCATGCTTTCTTTTCACACATAATTTTTTTAGTGCTATTTTGGAAATATGTGCCCTTTTTCCCCTGAAGTAATATTTAATACAATTTAAAATGTATCTACTTTCATTTAATGTGAGATTCCTGACATCTTCGCCCTCAGGAAACCATGTGACACAGCAAAACTCATTTATTTTATTTTATTTTTTTCTTTTGGCTGGCCTCTCTTCCCACGTCTACCATGTGCTCTCACCCATCCTAAATTAATGGAAATGAGCTGCTACTCTAAAACCTACTTCTATGATCACCTGATTAATTTTGTGGATGTCTGTCTGGGACGTTCATCTTCGCCCGAGGCTTGCCTCACCCATTATAAATAAAATTGACTTTCAAATGCCTTTTTGTGGTCTTCCTGGCACTGATTGTCTTGTCCTTTGTGGCAAGACATTCAAGTGGACCAAAAAAATGATTAAAAAGCAAGCTTTTACAACAGGTTTGGTTCAACCCACAGGCACGCACACTCCTCAGCCTGTCTCTTATGGCTGGATGGAATGGCAGACTGCCACTGGGCCAATTGCCAGTAGCTAGAAATATGCACATGATTGACTTTTAGCAGCAAATGTGAGGCAAACTGTGATGACCTTTGAGGTATTTTTCTCCCTCTGTGGATGTAGTGTGTGTGTGCTACACATTTTAGGTGTGGAACAAGATCAGCCCTGAACGTTGAATCCCTGAGACACCTGGGAGACTCAGCTGGTCGGATGCATGTCGTTGTGAATCTGACCTGGGATCTGGCGACCTGTCCAGGGTGTACCCCGCCTCTTGACCTATGAAAGCTGATATAAATTATATGAGTATTGTGCTCCTTCTGTTTGTCCAATTGTCTCACCTTCAGTGTGGACTTTTGCAGTGAGCCCTTTGGATTTGCTTATTGTTTGGACTTTATCAGCCAAATAAAGCCTTGCCTTTTATATTAGGTAAACTGGAGTAATGCTAATTTCTGGGTTGGCCTACTAAAAAAATGCCATCCTTCCAGCACTCTATAAAACTACATGATAAACGTTAAAAATATATTTTCACAGGGAAAATAATTGAAGCGACATTTGATTTGTGGCCTGCTGCATCTCATTTGTCTGACGCTCATATGTTTGAGTGGTGACCCAGCTTTCAAAGGTAAGTGTATGTAATATTAGCCAGCCTGAAGGTAGGCGCCACTGGAATAAAATGAAGAGAGATGGATGAGCGGTGTGCTGCAGATGAATACCAAGAGCACAAAAGCATGTTATGACAAACCTACTGTTCTCCTCTTGATACAGGAATTATAGTGGGACAATCATATATACAGTTCTCCCAGTCAGCAGTCCTTTCAAAATTGTTTTGTCATAATGCTGTCAGGTTCTGTTTTAAAAAGCTTTTCTGCCAGCTAGATAAAGAAAGTGGGGCTTATCTGGCCTACACCACCTAACGTGTGTGACTATGGTGATATCTCACTAACAAATAAAGTAAACTCTGCTTTATAGATGATGTCACACTTCAGACCCTTCAGTTTCTGCCTTATAGACAACGACACATTCTGTGAACTCATTATGTCACCAGTTCAGGCAGCATAAACAGGCCAGTACAGTCTGTGGCATCTGCTTTTGTTGACACTAACATGTCTGTGATAGATGGCACTGCAGTGAAATAGTACATCTGTCAAGGACACTAATTTGTATACTGTAAGTCTATTTTTCACATGTGTACAAAGAAAAAAAACTGTATGTTTACATTTAATTTACAGAGAGTGTCAACTTTGAACTTTTAGGGGTTAGATCAACAACCTTCTGGCCCTATCCCAGTTCCCCTCATGCATCCAAAAATGTAGGGTATACAATTAGATGGTAGTCATCTAGTCTCCCAAACAGAGCAAGGAGGTCTGTCTGGAGGACTATATGACCTGTGATCGTGTAGATCTGTGTCAGATCTTTTTCAACAATTTGTCTCAAAAACAGCCAGTGTGCATCAGTGTTTGTTGTGTGTCTTTGTGTATCTTTCTGTGCCATTATTAATAACAGCATAATAGGTCACGCAACAACAGGTCACAATCAGGTCAAAGGTCATACTGAACTAAACTTACTTTCAAGGACAATGTCTGCTTCATCTCTCTGGATTAACCTGACACATTAAAAATCATCTGCTGTTTTTTGATTAGAAGTCCATTTAAGTATCAATTTCTTTTATTACTCTGAGCACATTCAGGAATAAATCCAACGTAACCTGTTCAAGGTCATTTTATAAGAGGTAGACTTTATTTAGAAGCTAAGAATAAATGTCAAAACACAGCGCTCGGGATTTAATAACTCAGATTAATGTGAACTCTTACAGAGATTGCACTGCAAATAAACATTTTCTTAGTTATTTAATTAAACATTTAGCCACAAAACATTTGTTAAACTAATACATTCAATATGTTCCTCTAATGGAGAGATATTATTTGTAGTTTGGTGTAGGTTATACCATGGGGTCAGTTTTCTTTTCTGCTCTAATACAAAAAGCAGCCCATCAACCCATGATGTCATCGACACTACCGCCTTGTCCTTATTGCGAGCTGTAAACTGTAAACGGCGGCAATTTCTCAGAGCTATAATATGTACCTGCCAACACGCATCCACAGTAACGCGCCGCGCAATCACTGGCAGCCCTCGACTTCACCTTTCACTTCTCATTCTGCACAGCTGCTCTTCCTCTTCCTTCCTGCATCTCATAGTCAGATTGCTGCCTGAATATGTGATGGTGCATGGAGAAACAGAAGGATATGGCTCTGTGCTGTGTTATACATGGGTAGTGCAGAGTGTCACAAGGCATTTATGGAACATCTGAAGGCAAGAAGTGACAGGTGCTGATGTGACCCCTCTTTAGGCAATGTTCTTCACATGGTACAGAAAGGTTGGCTCTTTCTTCTATTTTAATCCGAGTCGAATGACCCAGATTAAAATACTCATTAAAAAGCAATTAATAAACTGCATTTTATATCATGAAAGATGTCAAATAATAACTGAGTAAATATGTTTGCTTGGGCTTTTCCAGGCATGCTGCAGAAGTCTGTGCCCATGCTCAGTGTGCGTGATTGTTTGAGCACTTAAGCCACTGATCAGGGGTCCTGTCTTCCCGCTGAGTATCCTTCCCTTCAGCAGATTTCCCTGTAGGAAAGCCTTTACCTTTCCACACACTGCTGTTTTCTCCTTCCATTTGTGTCCGGTCTTTTCACTTTAAGCTGCAGGCCATTCCAGCTCTGTCACTTTGATCCTGTGCACCAGCAAGCTGCCTGTGTTTTTATTTCCAGGAGGACTGTGGCAGGATAAGAAAATGAAACTGGATGAATTGAACCTAGTAATTTAATATGATCATTTTATTCTGCAAGCATACCCTTTGAATTAACAATCATTCTGCATGGGTTAGGGATTCAGCAGGAATATTATTTAGTTCAGTATTTTTCTGATGATGTGTAACACAACACATTCACAATCACACCCTGATCACTCTGCTGATGCTCTGCTGGAGTACCCAGCTTCCTCACACAGTCCAAAGACGTGCATGGGTTAGGGTAATTCTAAATTGGCCATAGGCGTGAATGTGAGAATGAATGGCTGTTTATCTTTGTGTCAGCCCTGTGATTGGCAGCCTGTCCTCCAGAGTGCACCCCGCCTTTCGCTCTATGACAGCTGGGATGGGCACCAGCGCTCCTGTCACCCTGAATTGGATAAGCAGAAGAAAATGGATGGATAGATACTGTATTAAACTTGTTAGTCATGTTTTTGTTCATTTCATTTACTTGTCTTTCTGATACAAATACAACTATTTTCACAAGCATTCTATCTTTGCCTTTTGTTTGGCATTGAGCAGGTGCTGTGCAGTTTGTTTTAGAGCACTTTTGCTGAAAACAGCTGCCTGCTGTGCCTCAGAATGATTCTATGTGAGAGGCAAATCAGCCTCACGAATAATCGATAAAACAGATGAAACACAAAAGCTCCATAAACCTCTGCAGGTGCATCACTATACATAGCTCATTAGCAATGTCACATACATATTTTATACATTGTTATTTAAATATATGCGTGTGTTGTAACCGAGATATATCCAATAACTTTATTAATTTTCCACACCGTGTTGGTACTTTAATCTGCATGGTGTATTGTATTTTATGAGCCATCTTATTCTTTGCATACAAAATCTGAATCTCCAAAGTTGATGTCAGGTAAATAACTGGAGTAAGAATTGAAATGTGAATCTACACCAATACATGTGCGTACATTTTTAGACTATTCGGCCCTTTTCTTCTCCTCCTTGTGTCACCAGAGCTCATAGTAAAGAACCCTGTTTCATGTTTCTTTATAATTGGATAAACAGGGGTTTTTCTTGGAGATAATAGGGTTTTTTTAACAACAAAATGCAAATGGGGGTCACTGCAAACTACAGAGGTATTATCATATGAAGATTGTTGACAGAAGCTGTACTGTTTAGCGTTTAACTGAGAATACCCTTAACCTCAAATTTTTAAACATTTATTTTTACAGTACCTCAGAGTCTCTTTAGCTCTGTAAGTAAAATCTAGCTTTCATTATGCTTGGCTGGTAGATTCTCTGTGTTCCCTCCCTGCAATTTATCACTTCAATCAGCCAGTTAGTGTACATATTATTCCCACGGTCACAGCAGCAATCCGGCTGAACGAGTCGGGATGCAATTGGGTGATGACGTCTGGAGGAAGCTTTAGAGGCCAGTAATGAGCTTGTGTGTCAGGACTGTAATCTCATCTGGATGTAAATGTATTCTGGTACAAGTTGGCCAACTAATTTATTCATCCTAATGTAACTCGATCAATTTATTCCTTAGTGCACTCAGTAGACTGCATTGTCTGTCTGGTGAGAAGTGTGGAGCAGGGATTTCAGTTTCCACCATGAGCTGTTAAGTTCCTACCACAGAACAGGGGAATGTTTTTTTAATTATTCTTATTATTTAAAATGCAAGATTGAGAAGCAGTGTGGATGTGCAATTGCTTCATATTTAATATGACAAACATGCAGCCAGGTAGGTGAGAGGCTGCGTCAGACGAAAGAAGTTGTTGCGTGCCCCGTGCTGGTGCTCTTGCTTTTATCCTTGTTGGCCTGTTTCCGGTATGCACTTCTCATGTTTGCAGCAGCGGTGCGTGAAACGTGTCACTGGATGAATACGGCCAAGCACTCACAGTGCACCAGACTTCAGTTTTGTGTGTGCAAGTGTATGTGTGTGCTTACTTTTAGTGGGTTAGTTTTGTATATTACATCAAAATCTGAACTTGACTGTTTTTGAAATATTAAACATTTTCTCAGTTCATTGTCCTGAGGGCTGCCATTGTAAGTGGCATTTTAGACGCAGAATGCTCCCAGTTCATCCTGTCATTTGGGCCCTTTGTGTGCGGAATGAGAGAGCGGAAAGAAAAGAGAGGTCAGAGTTGCAGAGGAATAAATATTTTGATTGTGTAATTCAAGCACCAAGAACACTCTTTCCTTTGACACTGACTTCACAAGTAGAAGGAGACCTTATGAGAAACCTGCATAATGTTCTCCACAGGTGACAGATTTCCTGAAATGTCACAGAAAATCGGGGACATTCCTAAAACCTCCTCTCTTGGTTTTGAAAATGCTGTCAAATTGCAGGGAAATTTGGAACATTTAAAGAATTCTCCAATATGCTTCCATTTTGGTCAGAGGAAACAGCTCATTGAAGGCTCGGTAGAAACATTCACGCAATAGGCTAGTGAAAATGCCCCCAAAAATTTGACATACCCACCCCTACCGGAGGTAGAACTAATGTTTTTCCTCATCTCTATGGTCGCCCCTATATGAAATGGATTCTTGGCCAAAAATATTTTACTGCCAAGATGGTTAAATTGATAGATATTGTTACATACCCCAAAACTAAAAAAGAGATCAATTAAGTACAGCCTGTCCACATGGAGATTAGCACACAAAAACTGATGTAGATTAATAGCACAAGGCCTGAGAGCTTTCAGAACTAGCGTGTATGTAGTCAGGACTTTGCTTTACCCACTAGATGACTGGATGTGAATATCTTAAAGTGTGAAAAATCCAGCAAAGACCTGACGCATAACCTAGCATTTGAGTTGATCGATTTACTGTTCACCAAAGCCTCATCAGAAATGGTCTCAGTGAAAGGGTGGATGTGAAGAAGTCACTCTTAAGGAAGGGAAACAGGGAGAAAAGGCTGAGGTATGACAAATTACACAAGAACTGGACTGAAGGTGGAAATGTCTAGCTGGGTTTTCATTACCGATTTAGTCCTCAAGCTCAGGCATTACACTGACCATGCTGACAGGGTAAGGCCTAGTAAAGTGCCCCTTCAATTTCTTACTCTTTAGGCAGATGTCTGTCTAGCACATATGGAAAATTGTTTGTAATAACTTGTCAGAAATCATGAAACCTGTCCAAGTTTTCTAATAGCATTTAACCATGAAAAAGGGACCTTGGTTGTACGTGTTAGCCTGGTGACCTGCCTTACCTTCTGCATCTTACCCTTATGGTAAGCAGGTAAAATAAAAGAATGACTGGAAGACTTTTGCCTGTTGCTGCCTGACTCCTAAAATAGGAACTGTCACCACTAAAATATTGATTTTGTGTTTTCTTGCTGTCACTATGCTGTCTGGTGACCATGATTTGATCACTATGTACTTTCACTGCAGGGCCTAATCTTGTAGACCAGATGAATGGCAAGTGGTCTCTAAAAGGCTGTCAGAGTTGATTAAATGATAGTTCTTTGAAAAGGTCACAACCATGTCTGTTCACACACGTGCACACACAAATATATCCATGATCCTTCTCCTGTCAGTCCCTCCAGCTACAGTATGACGACTTGCAGTGTGTGCTGCAACACTGAAGGACAAAACAATATCAAACACTGAGCTCTAATCCTTGTTCATCTTTTCAGATAGGTTAGCTGTATTTATTAGAAGAGCTTTGAATGACATTCAAAATGTTTCTTTGGATTTTGGCTGCCTTTTGTTCCATTCTCTGTCAAGATGCTCCCACACTGACTGATAGCACTGCCTATTTTTCTATGCAGGTATGCTTTTACTACATTGTCACTGTGTTTGGGATCGTTGCCATGCGGAAAGGTTAAGCCATTTCCTATCAGATGCATTTCAGATGGCATTGCATGGTGGATCAAAATCTGACTTAGTACTTTTCTAGATTCGTAATTCTATCAATGTTGACAAGATCTCTAACACTACTGGCTCAAATGCAACCCCAAACCACAGCAGAGCCTCCACCATGTTTTCCAGATGACTGTAGACACCCACTGTTGCACCGCTCTCCTGACTTCCTCCGAAGATACTGACAGTGATTTGAACCAAAACATTTTAAATTTCATCCATAAGATCAGTTGCCACTCATTTTCAGTCCTGTTCTTGTGTAATTTCACATATTTCAGCATTTTCTCCCTTCCACTGAGACCAATTTCTAATGAGGCTTTGGTGAACAGTAGATGGATCGACTGAAGGGCCGGATCCATCTCTCAGGTCCTGTGTCAGGTCTTTGCTGGAGTTTTCCTATTTCTTAAGGACATCACTTTCAGACACTGTTCATCTGCTGTAAATAGTTTTTTAGGGCTGCACTTGTCCAGTTTCCTCAAACCTTTTAAGGACAAACTGCACACCATGACAAGATGTGCCAAGTTTTCAGCTAATAGCTCTTTGGGAATCCCCTTGTTGGCGCAAAAACACTATTTTGTGCCTGTCAGATGGTGTTATTTTTGACATTTATCATAGATTAAACTTCTCCCTTGAGTTAAGTGCCTTATTCATGCTTGAATGCTTTATAGGTCTGTCTTAAGTGGCTCAAGAAAACTTTCCTCTGTAAATTGTCAGGTACAAGGACTGGACTGAAAACAAGTCAAAAAACAGCCAATGTTCAAAGAAAAATGTTGAAAGACCTTCAGAAACCTGAAGAACTATTTCTCAAGACCACTTTTAAAGACCACTTTTTTACAAGAAAGCCTGGCTCCCTTGGAAGCAAAATATAATGAAATGTAGGGTGGCTCAAGAATTTTGCACAACGCTGTAAATTGGGTTCAGATTTCTGATTTACATTTATCTACTGGCAGCAATTAAACACGATAAACAAAAGAGGGTTGTTGTTTTTTTTTTGGGGGGGGGGGGGTTAGTTCCT